>OMNN01022516.1:3005-13636 GCA_900302755.1 Chromis chromis
CACCTGTGATTTCAGCCTATTTGCTTGAACCTGTTTATAAAATGGCCTTTTAATACCAGAACTATCTCACTTTTGGTTGCGTCCATCTGCATGTCTGCATCATGGCTCCACATGGTTACAATACAATTTCATTTAGCAGACGCTTTTATCCAAAGCGACGTACATAGGTAGGTAGGCGGGGCAGCATTAAGGACCTTACCTAAGGGTCCTCACTGGATACCTGCGCCCTGATCGGGATTTGAACCACCGATCTCCCATGCCAAGGTCTGGGGTGTTAGTCACTGAGCTACCCCTCTATTTGAAAGGCACTGAGGTCAAAGAGTTCAAAGTTCCTGGACTTACTGACTTCCAGGTATAAGACTGGACAGTAACTTCAAGTGGATACAGCATACACAAGTAAAAAATCCAGTGTTGTGATCATGTAAAATATGTCTGTTAAACTTGGAATAAGTTAGTAAGTTACATAAATCAAGATTTTACAGAAGTTCGATGCCTTAAAAATTTGACATTTCACAGTGTACAAATCAAATTGCAGTGTAACTCTCCACGTTACAAAAGATAGAGCTGTCTTGAAGTATAGCTGCATGAAGTTTCAGCATCAACACTGCGATGTGCGCAGTGGTTATCCCAGGAAATGTGACGTGAAGTAAAGCAAATCAAGTCAAATACATCATGACACAACATTCGCTGACAGGCAGGCTCCACGTGTGGACAGCAAAATTAGCAGGGAGCAGGAGAGAAACACTGAAAATGTGGATTTGGTTGCAAAGGAAACGTCAATTTTTTCAGCTGCAGAAAGGATGACAAGGATGATGAGGATGACAAGGATGATGAGGATGATGAGGATGACAAGGATGATGAAACTAAGCAACCCAACTAATTTGTTTGACCATTTAAATCAGCACCGCAAAGCTCTGTTTGACGAGTGCAATGCCAGATCTGAATGCCATTCAAACAAAAAACAACTATTTTGAATGCCTCTGCCTTTGCCAGTGTTACACCAGGGTTTCTGTATGTTCAGTGCAGATGCTCTCTCCTACAAAACCATCCAATCATTCTAAAATAATAAATTCTTGTTAAAAACAATAGTTATTCAAGTCATTCAAATTCCTGTATTTTTCCCTGGGCGCCCCGATAGCCTAGCGGTTATGTCGCGTGACCCACATGCAGAGGCGTAGCGGCTGGGTTCAAGTCCGACCTCGGCCATTTACTGTATGTCCTTCCCCACTCTCTCCCGTTTCTAACTCTATCCACTGTCCTGTCTTCTCTAATAATAAAGGCACGAAAAGGCCAAAAATAAATCTTTTAAAAAAAAAATCCTGTATTTTTCCCGACTGTGACATACATCACAGAAAAACAAAATAGAGCAATGCCATTTCTTTCAGTATTGTGCAGCCCTAACTGGTATTGTTGTCGGTAAGAAACAGGGACAGTTTAGCAGCCTAAATCTCGAGTATACACAGAAAATTTTCAGTTTCAAATATAGAACTAATAACTAACCAGTGAGAAATAAAGCGACATAACAAGGACAACACAGAAAAAAAGCATGTTGTCACCTGATTTAGAAGTGGCCAGACAGAGCTCCACTATCAACCTGTATCATTTTAAATTTAAAATGTGAGTCCTTCCATGAAAAAACTCTCTCCTTCATTCTTTTAGCCGAGTTATGAACCTCTGAACTTGTGTACATGAGAGAAATTCTTCAACTACATAATGTCTAAAATGTCTGCACGCTGACGCACTGAACTGTATGTCTGTAGTCATTTAAAATGGGAAACTTGGGGGGCAGGAACGCCCCCTGCAGAGTAAATCATATGTAAAACGGAGTGTTGGAACCTGCAGTCCCAGCCACCATTTACATTAACCTTACCTACACAGCAGCCTTTTGCAAGAAAGTTGTTTTGCAGACTATACAGTGATATTTACAGAGATAACTGATACGCTGCCGTCATGAAATGTAGATTACAGCTGCAAGTAACGCTTTTTTTTCATTGCAGATTAATCTGTCAAAATTTTCTGGATTAATCAATTAGTGTTTTGGTCTGTACATTGTCAAAAATTGTTTTAAAAAAAATGTTGATCAGTGTCTCCAAAAGCCCAAGATAACGTCCTTAAACATCTGGTTTTGTCCACAACCCAAAGATAATCAGCTTATTGTCATAGAGGAGGAAACAAACCAGAAAATATTCCCATTTTAGAAGATAAAACTAGAAAATTTTTCCCTTTTTTTAATTAAAAAAATACCCAAACCAAATCATCAATTATCAAAATAGTTGGTGATAAATTCAATAATTTATTACTATTTGATTAATATTGCAGTTCTGAAATGTTTACAGCTGATTCTCCACTTCTAGAGTTAGCTATTTTTCTATTTTGACTTGCCGTTAGATTTCCAGTTTGTGCAATCTTTCTCTATCTACAAGAATTTCACACAAACTCTCAAAGAGTTAAATCGAAGTCTCACATTTTTTTCACCCTTTCAGATAAAAAAACAAGAATAAAAGTGATCCAAGAGATAGCTCTGGCCCTCATGTGGGGGCCAGTGGTTGCAGGGGATATGTATATCTGCAGATAAAGCCTTCTGTTCCGAAACAGTATTTACCAGGCCTTTTTAGATACACATCAGCTGTGAAGCCATGGGTCCAGCCTTCATTATACTGTGTGAATCTTCCCTCATTTAGCCCGGATAGCATCTTCTTTCTTCCACCTCCAAATACCCCTATCCACATTCCCATTCGCTCTGCACAGCTAACAAGCAAGATGTTGCCATCGATGGTGGCAATATAGCTGGAAACAAATGTCTTTGTTCAGTCTTCGAAAGAGCCAGGAAATCAAAAGGTGCTCAAGGAGACGATACAAAGTCAGGCGGGAAGAGGTGCAAAAGACCACCAGCCGATAAGGCGACCAGATAACCTTTGAGAAGTTATCGGAAAAGGAAAAAACAATAAGTCGCAAAAATATCAACCAGTGATCTTTTAAAAACACGCATCTGTATTTCACACACACACAAAAAAGCTATCCCTGTTTATAAAGTAGGTTGTCTCACATGAGAATCAGACACTGTGTTAGAAAAATGTCCAAACCTCTACATGCAGTATTTCAGACAATTGACTGGGAAGTTCAGATCTACAGAATCGTGGCTGCACTATTCATCATACAGTGATTTCTGTGTGTGACATTCCTGCTGATGACCTCTGTCACAGCGGCAATTAGAGATGCTCCACCCTGAGCTCAGAGCCCCACTGCGCCGTTTAACAAATGAATGATATCCTTTATATCCACGCACACAAACACACGTCAGCTAGCCCCAGATGATCAAATCCTGGTGTGCAGTTTACACAACAAAAACACACATGTACAAATCTGACTCCCTTAATTTTAATCTCCATATAAGAACGTGTGAGTAATGACTTTTTTTGATGCTACGTACTCTGAAATATTTGCTGCACGGGTCAGAAGGCACCCGATGCTCCCTGAGACACTCTATTGACATTTTTCCCTCGAGAACACAAGGCCCAGGAAGCATAAACATTGGCTTGCTAGGCGTGCACTTGCGCTGATGTCGAGATGGGACCATTCCCATATCAGATTTCCGTCATATTTCTCCGGCTGACTAGACTAAGCACAAGTCAGAGGTATGAGCCGATAAAGGGTGTCTTTCACACAGCAACAACACGTACCAGTGTGCTTATCACCTCAGTGCCTAACATGCAATCACAAGGAGGACAGGGGGAAGATTGTTACATTTGGTGATTTGTTTTTTTTTTTTTTCTTTTGCGGACTGATAAAGAATGTGGAATCTGAGCAGGAAAAGCCCGTCTCAGCAGGCACGACATGAGCCGATGCTGAGGCAGGCCTAGATTTGTTCTCTTATGTCTTAATGTAAATAAAATGCTTTGTTGGGTGGTAACTGCAATAAACACAATAGGTGAAGACACATCACAAGAAAATGCTGAAAATTAGATAATGCAATAAAAATACCGAAGCCTTTAAAAGGAATGTTTGCTTGTACGTTCCGGCTTTTAAAAAGCAGAGAGGTGAAAAGGAGAAAATGTATAGGACATCACACGTGTCTTTACTTATTATTTAATATAAAGAATTAAAGGGCTTTTATTTCCATGAAAATGTTTGGTGAGCTTTTAGTCTGAAAGCTACTGAGGCTCAGACTCGTCTTTATTCCTTTAGCTGTAATGGCAGCAATTAAAAAATATAAGGTAAACTTTTAAAGAGCCTTTTCTCCAGCATGAAAAACACTGTGTAGCAAAATGGTAATAATATATTCATCCCTAGGTAAACATCCCTGCCATGTCCTTTATAAACAACGGCGGTGAACAAAATGAAAGTGATAATTTCTCTCCCTTTGAGAATTCTCTTCTTTAATTCTGACAGTAAACTCGTGGCTGTTACGGGGTGTTAAGTAGGATTTAAAACTTGTCAGACAAGACATGTTTGAAATTGCTTTAAATAAGTGCACTGTGTTGCTGTCAACCACAGGCTTAGAGGAAAATATCCCTACAATTGAAGCACTCATCTGGGCTCAGAGAGCTGTGCCCCAGCAACCGGCGCCAGATTCTTCCTCCTTCTCTGCGGCTCTAAGCCCTGTGAGCCAGCGCCCCCTGCTGGACGAGGGACGCTCCGCCACAGCCCTCATCAGCTCGCAGCCAGGAGATGTTCCCATGCTCTTTTCATCTGCACGGTTAACTTTGAATTCTGTCATCGCGACTTTAAAACTGCATCTATAAAAATGGGGTCAGGTGTTGAATCAAGTAAGTTTTGGCCCTCAGAAACCTTGACTTGGAGAGTTTTTCTTGCAATTGGTGATTGGAAGTTTTTGACCTGGTGTCCACCTCCTTAAGTTTAAACCTCTGCTGGAGCTGCACCATGTCAGAACAAACCAGCCTTCATGTTCTCCAACGCCACATTAGAGGCGTCACCTTGAGTAAACATCCGCCTTCCTTCCATCACCATATTTTTTTTAATTGCCTACACTTTCATGGAAGTAATTGCTGTTACATTACATTGATTTAGGGTAAGTGATTCTAACATAATACCATAATAGTCTGATTTATGAAAGCATCCTGTACAGAAAATTACAAATGCATTTTTATTGATTATTGACTTTTGTTCATGCAGTAAATATGGATTAAAGAGGAGACTATCATTAGTCTTTTAATATAATAAGACCCCAAGAACTTTTCAGATTCCGCCTCGACTCCTCTAAGATCTATTAAAAAACGTACTGCAAGCCAAAAAAAACATTTAAATCAAATACTTTCTAAAAAGGAAAAGTATTACAATAAATCGACTTCAATCACAGTGTGATAACTTCTCCGAGGGAAGCTGTGAGGGCTTAATTGCTGATAATGTGTTCATTGTGGTGTAGAAAGAAATTCTTTCACTAGAAAATAATACAAATTTCAGTGCAAGCGAGTATTATTTGGTAGTTTTATGTGTTCAATATTGAAGTATTTCAGATATTAGAGAATATTTTATGCCATTTTATCTGCTTTTCTTTTCTTTAAAGGCACAATACCTCATTGAAATTACTAGCAAAGACTTCTTAGTTGTAGATTTGTTACTTCTAACAAGAACTTTTATAGCAGGACACCAATTCTGCAGAGCGAGGAAATTAATCTGCAACAATCTTCATTCTGGATTAATTTCTTTTTAAGCAAAATTCTAGCTTTTCAAATGTGACAATTTTCAGGTTATCTTAATTTTATACTAATAAATATTGAATATCTTTGGTTTTTGGAGTGACGGAGACACAAAACTATTTCACCATTTTCTGATATTTTATGCACTAAACAATTATTAGCAAAAATAATTGACAATATTAAGTAATAAAAATGCTCTATGTTAAAAGCACAGTAATGCTTTCACACAGATTTACCATCATTTAACCAGCTACAAGCATGAAATGTGAAGAGGCCACAACAAGGTGGCATTGCTGATTTTTTATTTTTTTTGCACATATGCTACAAGAAAGGGTTAAACCAGCTGTTGTCAAGTGCATCACACAACTTTTTGTATTAGCGCAATAACTTTGGCTGCTGGGTCTCAAATTGCTTGTATTGCTCAGTGAAAAGAGGAGGGGAAAACAGAGCGGGGTTGTGATTTGAGGGACTAAACCTCTGCAGCACCTTGTCCTATGATCTGGCACACTCTCCTGCCAAGACGAGTCTTTATCATACAAAGGGATTAGATTGCCCAGTGTAAGTGCCTTCAAGTTATTAGCACCTTCTTATACAAAGTATAACAGCAAACCCAAAGACATTGATTGCAGGGAACAGTTCAAATATGATTTCCTTATAGCTATTAATATGTATGCCTTAAATAGAAGCACACCGCTAAGCAGCTTATGATATTATGAAAAGAATGTTCCCTCAGGGGCATAATATGCCAGCAGTGACAGTAAGGAGAGATTCGTATTTACCCAGATTGGCTGTACTTACGTCAAGCATTCTCAGAGCTTGTGGGAGGGAAGATGGGGCAGTGGCAACAGCTCGGTTTCGATAAGCACTTACCGTGAATAAAAGACAAGCATGAAAGTGAGGTTTAGCCTCTTTAAAGATTCCCGACCAAATGTAGAGGCAGATAGGGCAGGTGCCTTTGGTTCCGGACGTGATTAGCTGTCTGTGCAGCACTGTTCCCACAGAAATGAGACATAGCAGAGACATTGTCCAAGCTTGTCCAGGTGGGGGACCTGTCATCCCAAACCAGAGCTTAGCAGTGCAGTGCTTGGAGCGAAAGATTAGGACCCAGAAATTCAGATTTTTCTTTTCCTTTTTTTTCCCAATGAATGCTTAATTCAAAACTGTTTTTCCCCCTGTTCCTTCTGCTTCCCTCACATGAGCTTTCATTTTATTTTATTCATCTTCACCTTCATAATATATTGATGATTTATACCTTGTCTCTCATGACGAATGACGGCTTTATAAGCTTCCAAGTCATGCAGACATTTTTAGGTACAAATGTTGTCAGACACCACCACGCACTCCTTCTCCTGCTATGTTGAGAAATGCAATATATTACAAATTAACACTCATCTGTGCAATTGTATTATGACCCAAACTAAGATCATCTACAGAAGAGGATGATCCTTTGAGTTACATCAAACACGGATCCTGTGAACACTGACAGATGTGAATTGAGGATTTTGCTGTGTATATTTTATTGTAATATTTTGCTTGCTTTGTGTTTGTGATTGCAGGACCAGCCAGCAGAAATCCTAAAATCGCAAAATTAGGGAAGAGCGATGCGCATAATGTGTTCTTTTTTTTTTTTGAGCTGAAGAGCAGGTGGTAGTTCAAAGGTGTGTGTGGTTAAATGCATAAATGTGAACCACACTTCCACAAATAAAGCACGATAAATTAATATTTTTAATGTAGTATATAGATCAGAACTGTTTTGCTATAAAATCCTAAACTGTAGAATTAAAATAGAATTATTTCCTTGAAAAATGTATTCCTCCAACACTATCCCTTTGTGGGGCTTTAAGGGGCAATGAGTCAGATTTACTGCCCCAGAGCTCAGAATATATCTGTGATGGATTGGTAGGATTATTGATCAATACCAATGACTCAATGACTGCTTTGCAAAAAGCACAGATTTGTGGTTTTCCAAACTCACTTTCTAGCCTATACAAGTGCAAATAAAGACACTTGATGTCGTTCTACCAACATATTAGAGTTACATTTTCAGCTGTTAAGGGATTATATACAAAAATTACATTATTTATACAGCATGATATATTTATGATCTGTTTACTTTGGTAGGCCGTGTAGCTTATTCACCTCTACTGTGAAAACTCTTTGTTCGGTGTTGTTCATGAGGTTTAAGACATGAGTATGCTGACAGATGTATAGTAGGGCTATACGACATATGTTTTAGCAACAACATTGCGATTCGTGCAATTGTCACACTGCAGGAAGTGCAATGTAAAATAGACAAGCTAACTCAAACACATCATGCTACAACTTTTTTTCTACTCATACAGAAATCTGTTTCTGTTTTATCTGTTTTATACAACATCAATCACTCTGATTTAAGAGATCTTAGATACAGACAGTATTTTTTAAACTGTATTTAAAAGGTGCAAGTTTGTTGACCTGCAGACTCCAAATGTACACAGCAAAATAAGCGAGGGACAGGAGAGAAACACTACAAACACAACATCAGCTGCAGGTCTGCACAATTAGTGGAATATTATTCATGATCATGATTTTGGCCTCTCACAATTAAATGAACATATTTGACTGTAATAAAATGCTTTGCTCAGAGAAAACAGCCCATGTAGAGACGATGTCCTGGTTTAAGGTAAACAGTAGAGCTGTTCCGAACAGCAATTGCCGTTTGTCGAATATTCGGGTCCAATTAATGATGATTACCCGAACATTCGGCTCGAGCGTTAGCTTTAGCTTTATAGGAATAAAACAGCATTAACTACTTACAGCAGGAGTGTCAAATCCTGGTCCTCGAGGGCCCCTATCCTGCATGTTTTAGATGTTCCCTCTTGCAACACACCTGATTCAAATGATCAGCTCATCATCAAGCTCTGCAGAAGCCTGATAACAATCCTGATCATTTGAATCAGGTGTGTTGGAAGAGGGAAACATCTAAAACATGCAGGATAGTAGCCCTCGAGGACCAGGATTGGACACCCCTGCTTTAAAACATGAAAAATGCATGTCAGGAGCTGTATGTTCATAAGATTAGGATGGTAATTTACTCACTTATATTAAAATGAAGCCACTAGTAGCAATGACTATTACTAAGGCACATTCTGAGGTATCAGTTGTTAACTTAAAAAGAATGTCGGATTAATCAAGGGAGTTTTGTTTCTCATGACACAACTAAACGATACAGTTAACAGTATGAGCCACCATACCTGACAGTCATCTTTCTTCCTCAGCTTCTTGTACACATGCTGTTAGCTTGAAATGCTCCGGTTTGTGGTCATCATGCTAACAGTTAGCTAAGAAAGTTACAGGTGCTTCCTTTGAGTGCCCTCCTAAATAATGACTACCCTTATAATTTGTCACATGAATACTTAGTCTGGGGCAGTTTTAATAATTTTAGGGTTTTAATTGACTTATTGGTTGTAATTAGTTCTAAATGATTTAGTTTTTTGGATGTAGTAGCAGCACTTTGGTCGAGGTTTGTTGCATTTAAATGTGCTACATAAATAAACTGACTTGACTTTTTACTTTGAAAGGATAAGTCTTTGACTGCCTTTAACAATACCTGTAGTGGAGTTAGTGTTTCATTGCCACATTCACAGACATAAGGAGGTTTTAATGCACATTTAAAACCCATTTCACGACGGAACACAAAATGGCTCACCTGGGTTAGCAAGAGAAAGTAAGGATGGCAGCTCCGGCTAGCAGGTTAGCCGTAAGCTAGCTTGGTAACCATAACTGTTATTTTAGCTAGTAGGCTAAAGTAGGTAGTACTTATCTATATGTTAATATATGTTTAAAAATTAACTATAAACCTACTTTAGTGTGTCCAAATGTGCTTCTTCTTTCCGGGTGGCAGCCAGGTAGGAGTATGGTTTTTATTAAGGATATGAAGAAAAAAAAAAGTTCTAGTGCTAAAATGGAAAAATAAAAATAAAAAGATAAATAAAAAATACGTGAGTAGTCTCAGAACTAATAGAGTGTTCTGCTTTTGCACAGGTGTTTTTGATGATATTAATCATGGCTGCGTTTCATTAGGTTGAGGTTCTGGTTCTGTGCATGTTATGTGGACTCACTGGAATGAACCTAAACCATCATTAATGTTTTTAAATACACCTGCTATATCATGTCATGTCTGCTGTGATACAAATCTATGTGTTTATTCATTCATGCCCATCTTTTCTTTAATACTACACCATGTTATAGAATCCTCCTCACTCTCCATATTCAATGAATCCATAAAGACACATCTCTCCAACTATCTTTCAAAATGTAATGCAAGCATCAAACTTGGCACAAATACTCCTTAGGGGTTATGTTTTTGAAAAAATACGCTGGCCACCTGAAATTCAAGATTTCTTTTTTTTTTTTGCGTATAAATTGCCTATTTTACCACAGATTCTCACACAGTAACCGATTTAGTTGATCTTGGTGTTAAAAAGTAAGTTCCCAAGTATGAGGAATCCAAAAATACAACTCTAAGATCTCTTTGGAGCTTCTTTCTACCATTTCTAGCCCAAAACAGTGAACAATTAACAGGGAATAAGGCATCTGCATTGATATGAAACATAATTTTATTAAGAGTGATGCATGTACATCTACCTTTAACCCTAAGACCTACTGCACTACTATAGCATTATGTAGGTTAACCACAGTTCTGAAATTTTGATCTGAAGTCCCAGATAAGGTAAAAATAAGCTTCTTAGTGATTCAGAAGTCCAAAAATCAGATTCTACATGGTCTAAAATGTATGATTTGGTACCAGAATCATCCATATTGGGAAAGTCTGTGTATATTTATTGTGAAAAGTAATATTTCGATATTGATTATGGTGGCCATCTTGAAAAAATGGCAGCCATCTTGAATTTCAGGTGGCCAGTGTAATTTTTCAAAAAGGTAACCCCCAAGGAGTATTTGTGCCAAGTTTGGTCCTTGTATCACATTTTGAAC
>OMNN01022520.1:1255-13688 GCA_900302755.1 Chromis chromis
TTGGTGCAGAGTCAGCCTACAGGCTTCCTGGACTCTATCAGTGAAGGATACACAAGAATGGAACCACGTCTTGTTGTCTTCCAGTGTATTTCCTGAATCGCTGTCAAACTCAATGTTAAATAAACCACTGAATACTGTTGCTGTATACTGCTTTATCTAAGGCAAAATGACCTATCCAGTCTTTGTTTCTACTTATATGATTTCCATTGTGAGTCCGAGCGGAATTAATTGTTAACATTCTTCTTTGCCATGAAAACAAAAACAAGCCCATGACTTCAAGTTATCGATGGGTGAGGTCATAAACATGGTCCTGTTAATATAATGTTGGACTTCCTCTAGTCTGGCCAACAAACCTCTGCTGGCATTGGTGTCAGCTGGCTGTGGACACCTCCACAGTGGAAATAACCAAATTAAATTTTTTTACAACACTGAGTGTAGTCCGTCAGTGTCTCATCCTGTGGTGTACCTTTGAGGGACAGTGTTCAGAGGATGCAAAGTATCAGTCTGTTCCGAACCTTCTGATACTTTGCATCAGTAAGCGAACATCCCACATCCCATTTGCTAGTCAAACTCAGTATCTCAGGCTGCAGCTGACAATGTATTATCTGTTCAGGAAACTCAGATTTTCATTTGGTGTAAATGACATGGCTGAATAACTAGCTAGTCTTGTTCTTCAACTGTTTGTCAAACGTACATGTTATTGCCGTTAAATCTTACAAGCATACTATTAGCTTTCATAGGCGAGCCAAGGTTCGGTGAACTGAGCAGGCTAGAAAAATCTCCCATTGTCAAGTCATATGTAAGTTTTGTCCTAATTACCGGAGTAGTGAACAATGGGATGGTAATGGTTGATCCAGGTATTAGCCAAACCCTCAGGTGCCACTAGCTTGTGAGAAGCTTCAGATTTAAATCACACACAAAAATATAAATTAGTAGTCCTAATATTTTTTTCTTTGGGAAGTGTCCATTATGTTGTGAGATAATGCTCTTCAAGGTGTCTATCAGGAATTAAAGGATGACCAGCCTCCACTGTTCAAGCTTCCACATCATTCATTGATTCCTGATAATGGACACCTCATCAGGCATCATCCCTTACTTACCTCCAATGCATAAGCCTACAAGATGATTTTTAAGGCCTCTGAAAACTAAATATTCATGACTTAACAAGTAAGTAAGCTTCAGAGCTGCATGGGTGTTGTTTGATCACATTTTACTGACAGCAGTGGGACACTGTTATTACATTTTACAGTTTGTGTTTGTGCATGTGCACAAATATGTGGCATCTCCTATTTTGCACTCACTTCAAACCACTGAACCAAGAAAGCACAAATACAGACATATCAAAGAATAACTTTGACAGAAAAGCTTCCATTCATGTAGAACCGATGCTGAAGCTGACTGACAAATTCTTTTGTAGCTGCCTGAGATGGAACTAATTTAACAATTTTATACTGTTGAGGACCTTAATGTATCATATTTCATAAGATAATCATAAATATTATGAGTAAAATCTAAATCTAAACTGATGATCAGAATGATCCAATAATTTTTGTGGACTTGAAGGCACAGAATTCCCCTCTGACCGTGGAGGAGAGGAAGTTTAAAATAGCAGAATAGCAAAGATTATGGAGAGTATTTACATATTTCAGTCAGGGCTCAGGATTCAGCCACATTTCTCAGTAGAAAAGGAGCAATTTTGTGAAAAGTAAATTATAATCTCCTCAGAGTTATTAAAAGGAGCTGCTCAAGTTGAGCAAATCACCCGCAATCTGTGCATCACTAATTAAAAAAAATTGCAGGATGGAGGGAGACTGGTTGTTGTTGACATGTTTGGGAATGTCATTTTAAGCCAGTTTTCATTTCCACAGCTCCCCTATCTCTCTCAGCGGCTCTCAGCTATTTGCCGTGTGGCTGGAGCCATGCCAACCCCATTACTCCTACAAGACTGTAACTCGCGGCCTCATTGACAGGGATGTGACAACAAGCGTTTAGACAGAGAGGAAATCATTCATCGTTAACCACGCAGCCGTACAGGAGACAAACACATCTGGGCCAGCGATAAGGCCCAGCCAGCGCCCCGCCGCACCTGTTTCACATGAGCTCTTTGGCTTCCTCACCTCTGCTTTGCTTTTGTGTTTGGGAATGCTAATTAGCAAATGTCCTTCACGAATCCTTGTTCGGAGCCTCCCCAGTGAACAGCCAGAGAGGGAGACAGGGAGGTGAGACACAAAGTGCTACAAAGAGGAGGGCACTGGTAAGACTTTTACAAAGAGCACTTAGATATTGCTGGATGTTTTGTATAATACCTTCTTTGAAGAGCTTTCTCAAGAGATATTCTAAAAGCCCGCAGTAATCCTCCGCTCGCCATGTCTGGGTCTGAATCAGCATCAGTCCTACAGTGGTAAGATGAGATAATCTCCCCACATGTCTCTCTACTCGATTCCATTCTATCAGCGTCTTTACTTCAAAATGGAAACATGCTCCTCAGATGCCTGCTTTGCAGTAGGCGGGCATAGACAGAACTTTTGCATTTGTTTGATTTCATTCAACGACACTCGCTCTGTTTGCCGCCACCGCCTCAGGCCAGCCGTGTTATTAGCCCCGTATTAGACGTCAATCAGCTGAGAGGCAGAGGGCTGAGGACTGCCTCATTGTGAGAGAAGTGTTTTTTGTTATTGACTCAGCGCCAAAGGAGCCGGGATCGGCCAATCGTTAACACATCAATCTGTGTTGTAGGCCCAAAGCCGTGGTTATATTGGATTACCTCATCTCACAACATAGCGCTGATAACCTTCCCCCCTGCATGACAGTGATGCCAGAGCGGCTCCCATATCAGCAGAACACAACCATCTATCTGAGCCTGTCAAACCGAAGTCTGAGGATTTTTAGCCATGCCAGGCCATGCATTGCTCTGAGAATGGCAATGTCAGTCAGCACATCCCTCACTGTGGAACTAGTTCAACCAGCATTGTAACTGCCTTAAAGGTGGCTCAGACATTTATGGTCCCCAGAGGGTGATCCCCTGACGTGTCTTTTGGTGAAATATGTCGACAACAATTGAACAGATTGCCATGAAATTTAGTACCGATTTTCAAGTTGCCCAGAGAATGAATCTGGGATGATTGCCTGGCTTTTGCTCTGATGCGATCATGAGGTTGACATTTGAGGTTTTAAGTGAAATGACAGCTAATGTTTGCACTGCATTGAAATCCGTTGCAGTTAATGATTCTGTAGATAAATTGTATCAATCTATACTGGTAATTCCCAGAGGAAGAATCAGGTCACACATTTCCATTTCTCCAATAATAATTTGAAGATAGCTGCAAAACTAATGACATTAGCCACAGTGTGGTTTGTGTTTAGTACTAATTAGCAGTTCCTATGACACTAATACACCAAACTAAGATGGTGAACATGGCTGAAAGATAAACTGCTGGATGCAAAGTTTACCCTTGGCAATAGAATATATCTAAGCGAGGAACACATTCACCATGACGTCACCTGTTGGTTTGTAGAATACTGCTTTGGAGTGTCGGAATTTGTCCGTCACAATCTCGGTGACAAGTGAGGTATGGATCTGCTTAGCCCTACAACATACTCTGCTTTATCATCCATTTTACTCCAAATGGCAGCATAATTTACTAAATGAACAACAAGCTGTATTGAATGAAACTTTAAACTAATGACTGAGACCATGAAGTCATTAGAACAATGTTTACTGATGTTATTATTCAAGTGAGAATTAGGGTCAAGACTTGTATATAATTGTACTTTTTTTTCGCAGCCAGACGCATCACCCCCTGCTGGCCATTAGAAACAATGCAGCTTTAAGTTTGGCTTCACTTTTCAGACTCAGAGCTTTCGTCCATCTTTTATATACAGTGTGCGTTTTGGTCTGGTGCGCATCACATGAAAAATGCATAAGTTGTAACGTAGTTTGGCCATTGTGTCAAAACTGCCGCAGTCCAGCACCATTCCAGAGAACTTGATCTGCATGACAGATTGTTATTTTCAGCATATTAGCATGCTGACTTTAGCATACAACTCAAAGCACCGCTGTGCCTAATTACAGCCTTGCAGAGGTGCCGGCATGGCTGTAGACTTTCAGTTTTGTGTCACCAGAGTCTGACTGTGACTTCTTCACCTCCCAGTCACACTGGGGTATATTGCTTTCGTGTTTCCTTGAATCACCTGCCAGTATTGTTATATACACAGTGAAATATGCAGGCTGTGATTTGATCCCGTATATCCCTGTGCAGATTAGGGCAGTGTCAGTACAGGATTACCTTAGTAATTCATGTAATGCTGTTTCGCCACAGTTAATTTCCCTGTGGATGAGCGGGGAGAGTTGAGTTATACACCAGTGTGAGCTCCCTAAACTACAGTGTATCATTCTCTCACACTTCTCCATCTACTCAACATGTTTGGTATGCACAAGACATGACTTGGGCTTTCTGTCTTAACGGCCTGTTGTGTATTTATTATGGGCATACGGCTCCAGTGATTGAGGTGCGGCGGTGTCTTTCCATTGAGCAGCGAGCTGCTGAATGCAAATAGCATATTTGTAATCATCTGGCAATCATCATGCAGCCCGAGTTCCAATCATCATTGTCATCTGGCTTCTCTCTTAAAGTTATGGCGCTACAGGAGGAAAAACGCAACGGATGAAATCAAAACAAGGCGACGGTAAATGCAGCTAGTGAAGGTGAGACAGAAGTCGAGGCGGAACTCTGCCAGACTTAAACCTGAGCTGATTAGCGTGGAGTCAAAGGCATATAGAGAGGCCTCTTTAAAGCTGGGTGTTTGTGGTGAGGAGGCCACAGGAGAAGCTGAAATCCAGCATAATTATCACTCCCTGTGGAAATTAAGGCTGACCTTTCTAAGTAGGGAACTGCTAATAGAATTCAGAGGGGGGATAAGTCACTCACATATTCAGTCAGTATGTCTCGTCAGCAATATTACAGCTGATTTAAGGCAATACGTGAGGTTGGGTAAGGTCTTCTCAGAGGCTTTTCTTCAGAGTTGGTGAAATTTCTTTGCCGCAAGTGAGTAGAATTGCATCTAGAGGTGTGGGGAACGTCCTTAAAAAAGTGAAACTGACAAAGTGCATTAAAAAAGAATAATATCTGATGCGGGAGAGACTTTAACAAGCGACTGCCTCTTTGGCATTGGCTGAATTGCCACCCATGCATTTCGTTGGAAGTGTCTCGGTGAGGCACTTTCCACATAATGATTTGACAAGCCGCAGCAGCCCTATTAGCCCTCGAATTTTTTAATTGGTCGGAGCAAAGTGTGTTTTTCGAGAGGTCTCAGCTCTAAGTCCACTTTGTGTAAAAATGAAATCTTAATTTGGAGAAAATGCCCTTTTTTCATTTTTTAACACATGACTGCACGCACACACACACACACACACACGAACAGGAATCTCTGTACACCGGCACACATGCAAATGCAACATATCCACACACATAGTATATGAACACACACACACCCACATTAATATACTTACACAGACCTAGAAAAGGCTTACAGAGTATTTTTGCCCCTGGCGCCCATAATTCTCTGCTGATTACACTGAGTGTGGTTTAATGGAAGCCCCAATAACCCAGGCTGGCGAACACACCACCGTCTCACACACACACACACACACACACACACACACACACACACACACTGAGTGAGAAGCTGGAGAGCAGTGCTGTCAGATAGAGACAGAAAGAGGACGGAGAGATTAAATTCTGCCGAGAGTTTTTTGTCTGTGAGATTGGTTCTTAACGTCCCCAGCTCCCTTCACACTCCCTATTAGTGCAGTGAAGAAGAGAGAGGACGGAGGAGGGAGGGCTGGAAAAAATAGGAAACTTCAGCGCAGACAGTACTCGGAGGATACTTAACAATGTTATTAATCCATTAATCCTTGTTTGACATTTGCCAATGTATCACCCCTGATTGCTCCTTCTTTCAGAGCTGCAGGCTACAGTAGGTGTGTGTGTGTGTGTGTCTATGTGTGTGTGTCTTTTTCCCCCTTATTAGCTTTCTATGGTGTCCTCACAAGAATGCAAAGATGATGAAAGCCTGCCGAAGAGAGAACATTTAGCTCGTGTAGGCTCGGTACAGAGTTAGAGGTTCAGGGTTACCACGAAAGTCGTTTTTAAAGAGATGGATCTGTTGCTCATTTAAGATAGAGACACTAAAACCATCCCTCTGCCGTACACCATGTGGAGCAGCGCTATTATCTCATCACAGGGAGAATAATAGTTAAATGGCAGCAGCTCTAAGGCTAAATGGAGAGTAATTTTAAAAAGTGCCTGCATTCATAAAACATAAAATAGGGATGAATTACGTTTTAGAAAACAGAGTCCTGGATTCGCAGGGACTTGTTTCTCTTGTTTCCCTGATTACTCACCCGAAGCTACATCAACAATATGAGAGCATTTTAGTAGCGTTTTGTCCTGATGTTTAAATCTCTTGTCCATGTTAAAGCAGCATTAGGCTGGACAATTTTTCAGCTACTCTGCGGCAGCAAGATCAAGCTGCGAAACCAATCAGTCGCCACATTATTATCACCTTGGTGTGACCAAACTGATGCCTGCTTAAACAACTGGTAGTAATTACAGTCCACTATTTGCTCACTTCTTGCTCCTGTTTGGTCTCCACCAACCTCTTGAGGGAAATATGAAGCTGTTTAACTGCTAAACGCTCCACCATATTCACCAGCTAGTTGTTAACTTTGTCATTGTGACATTTGGTTTCGGTCAGGCAGTGTACAGAGAGTTCTTGTTCCTGTAAAACTGCTGCTGGAAACAACAGGTCACTGAGAACTACATCAAGGCTTCTGGGGGAGCTCATGTTTTTGTGGTCAGAAATGACAGATACAACATTTATAAAGCACTTAATTTAGCTTTGATTCATTATTATTCCTATTAATACGAATATGAAGAATACGAATAAGAAAACAGATGAAAAGTAAACACTGGTGCCTGATTTTAGCACCACAGATGGTTTGATTTTTATTCTTCTGTTGCTTTACAGTGGTCAGACTCACTAAAGTTAGTTTTTCCTTCCTGGTCTTTAAATTAAAATGAATGAAGTTTATGATACTGCAACACCACCCTTCAAGGGTGATGGCAAGAACAGAATGTATGCTGATATCGCTATTAAAGTGAATTAGATGAATCACCTTCATGCACAAATCCAACATCAATAATAACATAATTCTGCACATGATCCAGGTTAATGACGATGCTGAAACATAGAAATGCATGGCAAAAATAGCTGCTGTCAATATTTTTAGAGACCCAAATATCACAGATCATGCTTTCAGTGGAGCTGTAGATCAGTCACTGTGCTAGAGTGAGTCCAAACTTTAAAGATAAACAAAAACAAAACACAATAGAAAACAAATAAGAGCTGGAAGATGTTAAAAAGAGAAGATCCCTGTTTCATGTCCTGGTTAGGCTTTGCATGTTCTCTCTGTGCTGTGTGGGTTTTCACTGGGTACTCCGGCTTCCTCCCACAGTCCAAAAACATGCTGAGGTTAACTGATTATTCTAAATTGTCCGTAGGTGTGAATGAGAGTGTGCTTGGTTGTCTGTCTCTATGTGTAGCCCTGCAATAAAATGGCGATCTGTCCAGGGTGTCCCCTGCCTTCGGCCGAGTCGGCTGGGATAGGCTCCAGCCCCCCCACGACCCTACAGAGGATTAAGCGGCGTATAAATAATGGATGGATGGATGGAAGATGTTAAAAAGTTCAATAAGGATGCGAGGAGGTGTAGTTTAGCGATATTTCTCTGTGTCACTACAACTCATCACTTCTGGCATCATCTCTCAGTGCAGCTTTAAAATAATGCTCATTGCCCACTACCTTTTACTACGATTTAAGAATTTATGTTTTTGCTTTAGCGATGGCACATTACTTTTGCGGACACTATCCACATGAAATTATACATTTTTCCTTTTGACTGGTATTGTACTTTCAGCAAAAGTGCAAAACATATGTTTATTGCTCCTATAATATTGTGTGTCTCAGGTCATTGCGTGCACATTTCTTCAAATTTTTCAATTCAACTGCTGTTTTCTTCAAGTACAATTACATATTTTACATTTTGAGTTTTGGCAAAACAAATACTTAAGTTGGAAAAATTAGACACTACAAGTTTTGCACTGCAAACTGTTAACTTGAGAGGAATCAAATGATTGACGTACATCTAACTGAAAAGTGGCATTAACATAACTTGGTAAATTAATTTGGATAAACTTAATTTGGATGAGTGTTACCAATTGAAGCAACTCATTTAATTTGGTCCAACGATTCTTTGTTCCGGCGTACTAGAGACACATGTTTTTTATGTGGGTGTCCTTTATATTTAAAGCCACTCTGTGTTAAATGTGATTATAAAGTTGTTTAAATAATGTCAGTGGCGTGACATTTGTGAGTGCCGTCACCCCCCTGTTGAAGGCTGGTGGAGCCTGCAGCTCTTATTGCTCAATGAGTGCAGCCTTTTAAGCATCTCACCAGGGAGGCACCGACGTCAGTGTTTTTCATGCTTTCCACTTAGTGTAGTGGTTTTAACAATTTGGCTTAAAAAACAAAGAGTTTTCTCAAAGTCAAAATTACAGTGCAATTTCTGTAAATTATGGCACAAAGCACAACAGGTTGTCAAAGAGTGCAATGGCTCAAATCAAAATGTAATCTTTTAGTGCAGTTGAGATGTACCTGTTAAAAGCTGGTAGCTGGCAGCTCTAGTTTTTTTGTCTTAGAAATTACAAATTACAAATTAATTGGTTTATAAGACGTACATTTGATTTACTTCTATTAAAACTAACTTTAAATAAAAAAAGAGACATCTATAGTCAAGTAGATTACAGTTATTGTGAGTCTAGATTAAAGTGCCTGCAAGGTGTAATGAAATGTGCAAACAAAATAAATAATGTATGTGTTCCTCAGGGGAGTAAAAGGTTGGAGCTTAAATCTTTAAAGCACCAGGAATCTTTAAAAGAGTACAAGAGATTCCTCTAGAATATAAATTGGGTGCATGAAAAAAATATATACATACAAGCAGAAGTCTACACAATACTTATGTAGCGTCTCATATACATAAAAAGTATATCTGACAAGTATTTACCTGAATTTTTATTGTTCTGCATTGAATTACATCCAATTTAATTAGACTTTTTTTGTCAAAAAGGGCTCTTTCATTTCAGTAAAACAGACTTCAGGAGTCATAGGTGTCTTGGTGGCCTCCCTCACTAGTCTCTTTCTTGCACAGTCATTCAGTTTTTGAGGACAGCCTGCTCTCGGCAGATTTACACGTGTCATATTCCTTCCATTTCTTAATGACAGAGTAAACTGTACTCCAATGGATATTCAGAGACTTGATTGTTTTCTTGTATCCATCCCCTCACTTTTGCTTTTCAATAAGCTTTTCACAGAGTTGCTTGTAGTGTTCTTTTGTCTTCACAGTGTAGTTATAGATAGGATTCACCAGTGACTAGACCTTCCAGATACAGGTGTCTTTATACTACAATCACTTGAGACACATTCACTGCACTCAGATAATTTTCATTTCGGCACCTGTGTTGAATTAGATGAGTTACTTTAAAGGGGGTGAATACTTATTTTGCATTTTATATTGTTATTTATTTGGCATTACTTTGTAGAAATGGGTTTTCACTTTGACATGAAAGAGTCTTTTTTTTGGTGGCAAATTCTTGTGAAAAAGGCAAAATTTTATTCAGAATGATTCATTGTTAAAAAGCAAAAAAAGGGGGAAACTTCCAAGGGGGTGAATACTTTCTATAGGCACTGTGGCATGTACTTACAGATACGTCTGATGTGTTTGCCAGATTGACAGCAAATATTTAAAGGATACTATGTTCTGCATGTGGTCATACTGTATCCCATCTGTTTTTTTCCTCTCAGTCCAACGTGCGTCCAATATGAGTTTCTGCATTTGTTCAACATGTTTTTCCCCCAAGCCCAGCGTGATTTGTTTGCCACAGTCACAGGGCATTTGTCACAGTCTGCTGTAAAATATAATGATGTTTAGAGGCAGCATGTTGAAAGGCTCATCACGCACGTCTTTTTTTAAATTTATTTTTTTTGCAATCACGTCAAAAGAAAATAAAACAATAAGTTAACGCTATGAATGAGAAAGGAGGAATCCTGCTATTCCAGGACGCCTCGCTGTCGAGGCTGTGGATGTGACCCGTCTGCTGCTGTACTGTATGTGCCTCAGTCTCATGTTGTTAGAGTGAAAAATAATCAGGGCTGTGTGGTGTGGGGGTGTGGTTGGTGTGCGAGCGGGGCCCTTTAGAAAATAGAAAATTGAAAGCTCTGTTGTAATCTCGCGCCCTATCAACTCTCAATCCTTGTCCTGATATCGGAAGCCCAACACACACACACACATACACATGTGCCGACACACACGCACAGCTGAAAGTGCACAACTCGGCTCATTTCTCTCACCCACTGTTCCCTAAATCCCTGAACTGTCATCTCTCTTGCACACGCACACACACACACACACTGAGCGCAGAAAAAAGACAGCTTAGCGATGGTGTTTGGTTTCGTTACCGGCCTCACCTCTGTTGCCGAATGACAGGTCAAAGGTGTTGAATTTTAGAGGGCTCGGATTCATCCCGAGCCGACGTGCACACGCGGCCTCTCACGCGCACTTGATCTCCTGTGATTGGTGTTTTCGCGTGGTGACAGTAAAGCGGCGAGGCATTAGAAGCGAATGGGCAGGGAGAGTAATCACAGCACTGTCAGCGTTCGCCGGCAGCCGGGCGAGCTGATTGCCATACAAGCAATTTACTTGTTTGATTGACTGACACAAAATGGCCGAAAGGCAGTGATTGAATTCAGGCCTGTCTTGAGGCAAGATAAAGTCCGGATGCAATAAACATAACAACGCGAGCTTGATCGATCCATCTAATCACATTTCTTTATTACAAATGAGTTTTGGTGATATTAAATCTCAAACTGCTGTCCGGAAGGACGCCTGAGACCCGATCACATGCTTGTTATCAGTGAGTTTCACTGGGGACACACTGTGAGGGCCCGTGGACTGCTACATGACTGTTCTTTGTTTATGATTTATTTAATTGCAGTCAGTTTAACAGAGGCACCAGTGGGGCTTTGATTCCCTTTGATCTGTGCCATAAAAATCAGCACCATGCATTATGTAGAGCCTGTTTGGTGTGTAAACGATGTTTAAGAAAGTTAATAATTGCTATGTCTGTCTCACAATTCATCATTTATTCATAGGAGATCTGAGAATTCCAAACGCGGGGGCCCCTTTGGTTTTGCTCTCTTTTGATTTATTAACCACCTAGATGGGCCTAATTAGGCAACTTTCTGGAACAGTTGCAAAACGGAAACACGATTTTGACTTCTTTACTCCTGTTCGCCCGTTTTTGTCGCTCACGCGCAGATGGAACGAGCTCATTTGCACCGATATTAGACAACGCTGAGCGCCCAGATGACAAGTTGTTGATGTGTCGAGATGTGGAAAGTAAACAGCAAATCTGAATGTATAATGCTTGTCACAATTAGTTCCAATTATCGCATACTGTCACATATTTGTCTTAACTTGCAGGTTTTGACGTGATGGAAGCCGTGTGACTGAGGCGGAGCGTTGGAGGTGTTGGAGACTTGAGATCGCCCAGAAGAGCACTGCTGGATTCATCAGCAGGCATCTGGTCATTAATGAAGATGTGGGCACTGGAGGGAAGAACACTTTCAGAGACGTGGGGTGAGCCTGTCTTCTTGTCATTTTTAATTCTATTGCTCAAACCTGATCACTGACAAACTTTTTGTGATAAACTATTTTCTTTCCTTGCTAAGAAATCTGCATTTTTCCTTGCTGCTTGTTTTGACTTGTGCACTTATTTATGTTCCAAATAAAAGAAGAAATGTATTTTCTGCCCGAGATAGTGCCCCTTAATTAGTTCTCTCCAGCCTCCAGCTCTCTTTCCAGCACTAGAACACAACATCACTCAACAGGAGTTTGTGACTCACTATACGTGTTCACATACGGACAGTCTTTTTCCCCCCTTTTTGTTCAATATTCTAATATTCTCCTTGTAATAAATAAGTTTCCATGGTTTGGCAAAAGAGGTGAATACTACCTGTAATAAAAGCAAGACTGTGAGGAGCAGACAAGTATTCTGAAAGCAAACATTAAAACTTAATCTTTTACAATAGTGCTGAATTGTATGCATGTTGAAGAAGTCAGGATGACTTTAAGCACCGTTTGCTGCTGTGCTTGTGAATTTCCACTGGAGCTGTAATTTTTCCTGCGTTCACTTTGTGTTTTCTTCTTTCAGAAAGATAGATGAAAAAACTGCTGAATTATAGATTTCACTGAGCTACAGAAGCTAATGGAATGCAGGTCAGCCGAGACATGATGTCATGGTTTTAGCTCTCTGTGTG
>OMNN01022539.1:2467-26443 GCA_900302755.1 Chromis chromis
ACTGATCGCTGTCAGCTAGCACGTGCCTTTTTATGACTTCTCTCCCTCTCTAACACACACATTTAAACACACAGATGCTCCCTACTTGCTGCTAACAGCTTTAATAAATGTAACATAAATCAGCTCAATGTTGAAGAAACAGAAGCCTTGGTGGGTGCAGGCGAGAAAGGTACAGAAAAAAGAAGCCGTCTCAGTGGTGTGGGCACACTTTGGCTTCAGTAACCATGCTATAGAACACAACATACCTAACCTGGGGACATCTGAGACACAGCAGTGCATTACACAGGTGTGTGCCAACGCCACTCCATATGCTAATACTAGACGAGTACACGAGATATGAAAACAATCCTACGTTTATTTCTTTATCTTTGCAAATGCTTAGCAGGGATAAGGACCATAAAAAATGCATAGATTCTGATTTAAAAAGAGCCAAAACAAAAAAAAATAATAATAATTTTAAACTTGCAAAACAAAATTATTCTTACAACTGAAAGTTAAAAAAAAAAATAAAATAACTGGTTGAGGCTGTTGAGGTAAAGGTGATAACTAATCATGATATTGGTTTTAGGTGATATTGGTCAGTCCTCGGGATGCAATTTGATTGTTTATTTATCAGTTGGGTGCATCAGCACCACTCCAGGTATAACTCACCTGTCCCCACGGTCCGACCTGCCAAGAGGCACACTCCTGCTGCTGGCACGTCTGCACTGACTCAGGTTTAGACGAGCCACAAAACCGATCATCTAGACGATCTTCGCCAAACTGACACCAGGTCTGACGGTGCTTGTAGCCTTTTCCACACGTCACAAGGCACTGAAAAAGAAATATTTTGTGTTATACAGCTATGTATATGTTACGTGACACTAATTATGGTTGCTGCTGGCATTGAGCCTGCTGGAATTCAAGTTAATGACATGAGAAGTTCTCCAAAGCAGGATATGCAGATTTCAATGCAAATTAAGGTGGTTTGGGTCCAAAAACCAAGGCAATGTGGTTATTTATATGTGAGTTCAGTCCATATGTATATAGTACAGTGTAAGTGTTTTGGCAACACCACATGGGAGATCTGAAAAATTCCTGGAATGCAGCCCACAGCTTTGCAAGCTCCTTGCTCTACGATGTGTAAACTGTGCAGCAGTTAAATACGATCTTACCCCGCAATCACCACTTTCCCAACACTCATTTGTAGTGGAGGGAGGGGAGTCGCTCTACTAAAGCTGAGACACGCACAATCAACACGGGGATTTTATATTTGGCCCAGATCACTGCTGGCTTAAACCTACAGTATTTACATAAGAGTCTGTTTGTCTTTACATTGAGTAAACCAACTTACATCAACCACCAGAACGTCTTCCTGACAGAAAAATGTACACCGATCAGCCGCAACATTAAAACCACTGTTCACTGACAGGTGAAGTAAATAATATTCATTATCTTGTAACAACAGCACCTGTCAAGGGATGGGATATATTAGGCCACATGTGAACAGTCAGTTCTTGTAGTTGACGTGTTAGAAGAAGGAAAAATGGGCAGATTGTGATGGCTAGATGACTGGGTCAGAGCTCAAAAATAGCAAGTCTTGTGAGGTGTGCAGTGTTTACCACCTATCAAAAGCGATCTAAAGGAGGACAACCGGTGAACCTGCAACAGTTCCATGGACAATCACTGATGTGCGTGGGGAGCAAAGGCTTGCCAATATAGTCTGATCCCACCAAAGAAGTAATTTAGCACAAACTGCTTAAAACATTAAAGCTGACTATGATAGTAAAGTGTGAGAAACCACAGTGGATCACAACTTCAAATTTCCCAGATCTCAACAGACATGAGCGTAAGTGGGATGTGCCGAAAAAACAAATCTGATCCATGAAGGCTCCACTTCATAGCTTACGCGATCTGCCACTAACATCTTGGCGCCTGAGACCACAGGACACTTTCAGACGTCCTTTGGAGTCAATGCCTTGATGGGTCACAGGTGTATTAGCGGCACATGGAGGATTTACACAATATTAGGCGGGTGGTATTAATGTTGTGGTTGGTCTGTGTTAATGCACAAGCCTTACATAAATTGCATACCAGTACACAAACTTAGAAATTATAAAATTATCATACTTCTCAAATATTTTTTCTGCATATCAAAAACATTAATGTAAATTAAAGGATAAATATTTTAAAACATTAAGTCTATGTGTTGCTATCTTCAAAATGCATCCACTTCCCTTATAACCACTCCATGTGATCAGAAAATATCAGTCTGGTCTTCTTCTGAATGCAAAGTGAATACAGTAAGTCCTGAACTGACCTCAGACCAGTCGCCAGTCTTCCACTGTGGACAGAGGAATTCATTGCAGGGTTGGACGGTCAGCTTGTCCCTTTGACTGCATTTGCTCTCATCCCCACCAGCCTCAGCTGCCTTTCGACACACTGCCCCTCGACGGCGGGTGCCGCCACCGCAGCTCTTGGAGCACTGCAGTAAACACGGTTGAGCATCAGCAAGTGTAAACACATGTACACAAACCCAAGATAAACTTTGACAAAACATCTGGTCCATGCTCTCACACAAACCCCATGCTTCCTGCAACAATCGTACCTCTGACCAGGATGAGTACTCCCACCCACCCGGGTTACAGTCGCCGTGGCAACCTTCCTTGTCGTCAGGTTTGCGCTGACCACTACAATAGCGGTCATCAACCTTCTGGGTCTTGCCATCTGTGCGGCTGATTTTGGCGCAGTATATTTCCAGGGTGCGATATCCAAGGCCACACTGGGCCGTACACTCGCTTTTACGAGCCACGTGCCATCTGTGTAAAGAGAGACAGGCGGAACCCTTCTCAGTATATTTAAATGATCAAGTGAAGAAAGACTTGTTGATTGGTTCATACAGGTTGGTTAAATTGCGAATACAAACCTCAGTTCACATTCAGTGTTGCAGGGCTCAGTGACAACAGCAGGTCTAGCGGTACCGTGACACCTCTGGTCCGACACCACCACCCGGTCCGACTCTCTGCTACAGAGAATCTTACGCTTGCGCTCCCCTGTAAGGACACAAAAATGCAGGTTTGAACAGAGAGAAATTCTTAAAGCACAACAGAATAAAATACCTTTTAACATCCAAATATGTGTTTAAAATTGCATCCATCCATCAGTGAATTTTTGTTACCTTCACTGTTAGGAGTGCAAAGATATTAAAGCACGTTTGCATCTATTTAACTTTTAACCCTCTGGGTTTAAAAGGCATGCTGGCTTTAAAGAAATTGACAAAATAACACCATTTTCCAGCAAGAAACTGTATAAACGGAAACAATCATCGGATTTTCAATTTTCCGATGTCCCTTAAACTACCCAGCTGTGATATGCAGCTCCATTGGAAAACTTAACCACATCTAAGCTTACAATTATAATATTTCCTCAAATATACTTTATTCTACATGACTCATTAAAAAAATCACTAAAAGTAAACCATCTGTTTAAACCAGATTCTGTAAACAACTAAAAATTCTGCACTCCTCAGCACAACCATGAAGCCATGACTCAACTGTGACAGTCTTGAGACAAAGATTTTATGACTTTCCAGCTGAACTGCAGGCTGTGTTTACACAGAGCAGAGAGCAGAAAAGTACGGGAACAAATTAAAAATGTAAGTAGTATATAGTATACTGCTATATAGTATGTAGCCTTTTTCCTAGTATTGGTACATAGAGGAATGTTGTATGTTGATTCCATTTTTTTTCAATTTTTGTAAGTAAATTTACATGCTCAATTTTAATGATTTATGACACTGTAACTATGTTATACTGCACAAAAGACTACAGGACTTTATGTTGCAGAGTAAAATGAGCCCAAAGTGAGTAAAAAAGTTGTCCGGTAATATAAACAAATTTACAAATAGACAAAAATTCATAGCTGAAGTCAAAGGTTTCACAACTTCATCCTCAAAGGAAACTGACCTTCTACTGCCCGACCTCAGTTCCTGTAAGATCCTGTAGGTAGCTGTTTAAGTCAGCACCTTGCTCAAATACAATATAGGTCAATGCGACGATTGCAACACATACCAGCACTGACGTGTGTGCGCTTCTTCTTGGCTCTTATGTTCAATCACAGTGCACTACTTTACAGTAGAGGACAGCAATTTAAACCTCATATGGCTCCAGGTAATAGTTTCTCGATGAGTACCTCATGTTGCCAAGTTCTGGAGTACAGTGCTATGAGAGTTTAGTGCGTCCCTGCTGAGGGCATTACATGTTAGCTGTTTATCCTACTGTGAGCTGTGAATTCTTGGTTTCTCTTTGGAATTTACTGTTGGTTGTTCAGGCAGAGTGGTGTTAAAAAGTGGAGAAAGAGATTCTGAAACACAACAAAGTGAGTCAGAACGCATCGCAGGTTCTCGAGTTTACCTGCAATCTGCCTCCGCACACCCACACACTCTGATGTATCCACAGTCGTGCCAGACAAGGTAATCTGCCATGGCATACTATAGAGCTGAACTTTATCCACTTAGTTCAAAAGCTGCACCGTATGTCTCGCACGAAACTGTTAAGTTTAGCCAGACAATCCTCTCTCTCCTATGTCCCTGGCTCGGAGGTTCCCACGTCTCCTCTCTCCATTCCATCTCCCTCTTTATGATCACCACACCATTTATCACGGGCCTTTCCCATCACCTCATCCTGCCAGCCACATGTGCCTCCCCCTCACCTTGGCACAGACGGCTGCACTCCTGCCAGGGCCCATAGGCATCCCAGAAGAACTGCTGAGGCTTATCCTCTATGGGGATGTTGAAGGAGTACCTGACATCTGGGTTGTAAAGGTTCCCCACAGACAGCACCTGGAGAAAATGCAGGCAATGTGATATACATTATGATACAGTAGGATTATGGCTTTTAAACATCATACATTATCCACAAGTATGAACTTCTGGAGATCAAGCCTGAAGAGGAATTTAAGCATTCTTATCTTTTAAGTTATTATACTACTCAATCTTTGAGTCTCCTACATGGGATACTAAGCTGTCATGATAAGGACAGTTTACCTGGACAATGATCTCCTCTTCGATGCGGTCGGTACAGTTGATCCTCTCGATGACATGGTCAGAGCCACTGTATTCAATGATGGCATTTCCTACTTTGATTTCCCTTTTGAACATGCTGACCACAAACTCTCCATTAAGCAGGAACTCTCCACGGCTATTTGATATGGCTACAGGGAGACAGAAACAGTTACTGCGCTTCATCCCGCTGAAACACAAGGCTGGAATGAGTTGCATTTGCTGTAAAAAAATCCATGTGTCTTCGCCTAATTGGCAGAAAACAATTGAACAAATGTGGAAATTATTGCGTTTATGACAGTAATGACGGAACATAAAATAAAGCAATAACTTCTTATTGCATGCAACAGGGTAGCTTTCAAAACTTGGCGGCTAACGTGATAATTTACAGTACTGTACACGCAGTAGGTAGCAGTAAAGCCTTATTGGGCTAAAATAATCCTCTGTTCTTGAAGAAGTCCCTTCCAGGGGCGTCCTGTTCTGTTCAACAGCCAGTCTTCTGCACTCATTCACCCTAATGCGATTATGGAGCTAATTTCCTGCCTTTACTTTCCCCGCCATTTCACACATTACACTAATATGACTGTGGAGTGTGGCATTCATTCAAAAAATAATAATCGTCCCCACTTTTGGCCCAAAATCACTGTCCCTGTACACAAATACATGCAAAAACCCCTACACACAATTAAAGGGTGGCAAATGCAAAACCACGTTCAGATGCTTGCATGGTAGAAAATATGCAACCATGCAGACAGACAGACAGACACATGCACACGATTGAAGCAACATCAGCAATATGCAGACATGGACGCACTACGCACACATACATTTGCGTCTTCCTCGATGGAATGGTACCCAGAGGGCTGAGCATTAGCACAGGTATATGCACATGCCATCGAGACACACAAGAGACACAAAAGCTTATAAACTAACCTGACCTTGCTGGAATGGTACCCACAGGCCTAGTTCTGGCTCATTAACGGATTAGCATGCACACTATATGCCAACTCTTTAGGTCTGCGGTGCATTGCTTTACACTAAAAGCTGGGCTTCAACATAAACAGGCAGGCAGAGGCAAAACATGCAAGTCAAAGATGATGCCTTTTTTAACAGCTCGTTGCTTCAGGAATGGCCTAAACAGCATGAATGGAAATATGAAAATAAAACAAACATAATGAACAAGTTTGGAAGTCTCACCGAGGTAGTTGTCATCCTCCGGTTTCCCTGAGTAGCTGTGTTGACGCACATCTATGTTTGTAGCACCACTGGGTATTCGCACTACTTCATTATAGCCTGGAAACAACAGTCAACTGTGTTTAGATCGTTAGTATACCTGCTAACAAGTGAGCCATTCTCTCAGCGCCACTTTATTTTAGTCAAGTCAACACAGGTGCAAATATGCCGAAGCGATAAAACAACTGCCCGAGCAGCTGTCGTCATTTATATGTAGTGAATGGAGAATGATGGGATACTAAAAGAGGCTGTAGCTCACCGTAGCGCACGATGTTAAAGGTGCCTGCTACGGTTTTGCAGGAAGAGTTATCGCCTCCGCACACACCACACTTGTCCCTCCTGGCTTTAGAGTTCAATACATGATCACAGCCCGCTTGCTGTAGTAGAGAGGGACAGATAAAATGTACAGTAAGAATAACAAAAAAGGAGCATATAAATGGCAGCAATGGAGAAAGGGCAAGAAAAGAGAAGTCCCAGGGGATAAAAGTGAGAATGAATTGAAGAATGTGCAGATAATAGAACAATTCACTGGTATTTTTTAAAACAAAATGTAAAGATTTCCTTTAACTAGCACTCTTTAATTACAGCCACAACGTAACATGTCACATAAGTAGCCATGTTACTTATGTGACATGGCTTGACCATTACTTCCTTATTTCTTAATGAAATACAGATCAGAAAAGAAAGAACTCAGTGACCCTTCAAACATATGAACATGTCGAGTTATAGTCATAACACTGACATGGCTTAGAAATAAATTCCCATCAAAAAACACACATTCAAAATGGTATGAATCGCTCTGCATGTAATTTGTTGTAGTAAGACAGATCTTTGATTTTCTGTCAAGGACTTTAGTGCAACCACAAGGATCAAAATCCACTTGCCTGAGCCAGAAGTGCGACCGAACCACAATTTAACCAAAACTCAGCGTGTGTGTGTTTCAGAGTGTAGACGGATCAACCCACTGTTTCTTTCAAGACGCATATTAATGTGCAGGGTGTGTTAGTACTCAAGCTTTCAAACTAAAAATCTATCCGTCAAAGGTTTGAGGCAATAAACAGTCAGGATTAATATGCTCTTTGAAACTATTTACTGTAAGGACGTAGGAATGATTACATCCACTCCTACGTTTCCCACTAGGTTCTGTGTTCTGTGTACTGCTCTTGTTCTCTTCTCTTCTTTTCACAGATGTCTCTGGATCTGGAGCTCAACGTCCCTGATCTGCAGCCACTGGCCTCACCACCTGCTGTACTGTGGCCTGCTTGTTCTCTTCACGGATGCCACTGGATCTGGAGCTCCACGTCCCTGATTTGCAGCCGCTGGCCTCACCACCTGCTGTCCTGCCATCCCCACCCTAACCTCTCCTGCTATCCCCTGCCCCATCATCTTCATTCCTAGCCCAACCGGTCAAGGCAGATGGCCACCCTCCATGAGCCTGGTTCTGTCTGAGTTTTTTTTCCCCCTCCTTATCCTAGGGGTTTTTTGGTTCCTTCCCACTGTCGCGGACTGCTTGCTTACAGGGATTCCAAAAGCGATTTTTGGATTGCTGGGTTTTCTGTTTTCTTCTTCCTTATGATGATAAACGCTATGTGATGACATGTGTTGTAAATATGCGCTCCATAAATAAAATTGAATTGAATACAGTTACTGTATGGACAGGAACCACAGTCATGATGATGAATTAGCTGGTGAATATGAACCATAGGAGTTCAGAAACTTACCCTACACAGGCCCTGGACACAGATGTCGTTGGTGTCGGGTCCACATGGTGTCCCATCGATGACCCTGTCCCTGAGCTGATAGTAGGCTGTGCTGCCCGCCACCCTGCAGAACAGCTTACACCTGTCTTTCATCAGAACTGACAGACAAAAAAGAAACACAAACTCCAATGAAATCAGCCCAATATGTCCGTTTTTCATTAGCAGAAAAAAAAGATGCAAACAGAAGGAGCAACCACTGCGCCAGTAACTAAAAAAATATCTCACTTCCGCTGTACTTGGGCACCCAGCGAACATTCGGAGGTAGACCGTTGATGTTGAAGTGCCTGCCGTCAAAAGCAGCACATTGCTCCTCCCTGAAGTCCTTCTTCTGTTTGGAGCAAGGCTCAGAGTTACAGGAACGGAACTTCATTCGGCGACCAACACAATACATTCCTCCATTCCTGGGTCTGAGAGCGAAAACATGGAAGAAAGTCGACAGTTAGCGGGGAATTTAGTCAAGCAGAAGCTTCAGTAAGCATCTTTCCGCCACTGTGTGTTTATAATATTCATCTACCTTCTTTTTTTTTTTTTAGCTTGTCACCCATCATCATACACCTAAAGCACATCACTGGCATTGTTTTATGTTTCAATCTCATTCTTTTCTATCTACCATTACAGCAGGATAAAAGGCAACATTCAAGGAGACTATGTGATGTCTGCATTTACTAGGAAACAACCCCGTAAGATCTGCCATCAGGGAGCCTGTTTTGATGAACACTAGCTATGGAAAGAATTCCCTCAAGGAGGTTTGATCTATGGAACATTGACTCTGGCAGCTAAGATGGAGACAAGCTCCAGTAGGCATGCATGACTACAAAGAAGCGGACTGCTCACACGGGTCGGTTGCATTCGCGCATGGCAATCTTTATGCCTCCGCCGCATGTCCTCGAACAGGTACCGAAAGGACTCCAGACTCCCCACGCTCCCTCCACAGGCGTGGCATCGTGCTCTTTGGCTATACACAGGCCGTGTTTGCAGTGCTGCAACAGGGGAGACAAAGGGAGAAGAAGGGGAGGGCAGATGAATGAAGAGAGCATAAGCAGGTGAGTAAGTGAGAAATTGAGATATGTGAAAAAAAGGAAAAATAAAAGAGAGAAACATCAAAAAAAAAAAAAGGCAGAGGAACGGATCGTGTGAAAATAAAAAAATCTCATCCACAGAACTGGCAGCACATCTATCTGCTCTCCTGTGCTTTGATGCTAATCTGGGAGAAATTAGACGGAGTAGCGAATGGAAAAAAAGACATTTCATGACTGTGTCCGGCTGGAAAGAAGACAAGAAACTGTCACGCACACAGTCAATAAATATATCTCAGCTCAAAACAAGAGGATAATCTTACACTGCTCAACAAACAGACCTCATCCTAAGTGTTTAGTGTGGTGCACTCTGGCGTGACATGGGATCAGAGGTTGGTGTACAGTAAACACACACACACACACACACACACACACACACACAAAAAGGTTCCAACATGTGTGTCTATCTGTGCATCTCGGGACTTCAGGCCGACATGTTTCTTTCATGTCTTCTCAGTCTTAGTGGCAGGAAGCAAAGGGGTTAGTGAGAAAGTCCTAATTAAAAGCTACGCTAAGACAGCAGCCATCACTCACAAGTTCATGTCACCTACTCTCATGCCATGTTCAATTACTGGAGTTTGCACATGTGTCAGCGGCGAATTGATTTTAGGCAAATGTTTGGAAACTTGTTTCCTTTTGTCATGTTGCACTCCATATTATAAGGCCTGCTAACAATTTTATGGTCATGAGTCACTGGAAAAGTAGTAAAATCAAAACAATGAAAGGAAATGTGGCGAGGGGCTCTTAGATCGTAACACAGAACCATATGAGTATCAAACCATAATGTAATGTAAAGGGTCAAAATGCTCGTGGAGCGATAAAACACTTTGACACATCTGTCACAAGTTTTTTGCGTTAATTAAAATCAGTTCATGTCTCTTCACTTTCTGCTCCTGGTATTTTCAATTATCAATAAACTGACTTTCTGTTTTGCTTTTTTTAACTTTTTTAATGCTCACTTCTCCTCAAGCATCCATCTTCATTCTACATGACACTTACCTTTCCAGGGGAGCAGTCGGTGCCATCCGCCCAGGGCATGTGCTGGGTCCTGCAGCCCCGCTGGGCGCCCTCTGGACTCGTGCACCACAGCCTCCGACACTGAGTCTAACAAACACACACACACACATACATTAAGTGTCACGTTTAATAAGCTCACTGTAGACAACTCTGCTAATATATGGACTCAAGTTGGCAGACATCCAGTCAAACAATATGCCAGAAGGTGCCTCCATACACTAAAATTTGCTGCATCAGCCATCTCATTTGCCAGGTGTTTCTCAGTCAGTGGTTTGCGTGACCTTTCAGTCGGGGCACAAAGCACGAGCCAAACGCATATTTTGGGAGACATTTCTGCAGTGTGCATTCAACAAGATGAAAAGATAACAGCTTGATGGTTTGATGTGATGATTGGAGGTGGTTTTATCTTCGCTCTAATTCATGTTTTAAGTAGATATTAAGACAGATTTCACGTCTTACGTATCTGCTAACTTTGTTTTTGTTGGCTCGAATGCCAGAAAGTGACTTTTAAAGGCTCTAATTTCAGCCGAGATCCTCTGCAGCACTCGATCGTAACTCAAGAGGCTTCCCTCACATGTGCAACATGACAGTCCAGAGACTCCACTCACCATATAAGGGCACACCTGCGTTCCTGGCCCAAATATCAATTCACACTGTTTATTGACATTGTATATCCGTCCAGGCAGCTGCTGCGAGAGACCGTACGGCCTAGAAACGGGCTCGTCGAGCAAGCACTCACCATATCCTGTGCTATTAAGAAATAAAAATAAAATGACTTAAAAGAAAAAAAGAGAAAAAACAAAGAGACACAAACAGACAGAAAACACACTCAGTACAGCCGGAGTGGTCATTTCTTTTCTGTACATATACATCTTGACAGATTTTCTGTTTATATTTCTAGTCAACCAGCTATATGTGGTAAGTAGTGGTGATCTCAGGATCTCAGGGATGCAGGGAGATACTATCCCATTTACTCTTTCCTACAGTGGGAGTTGTGAGGTCTTTCTCAGTGGGTTGAGGAGCCTTTGGGAGAGAACAGACTAGAGGCTGCAACAGCCCTGAGAAATGATGATGACAGTTAATTTTCCTTTATTTCCCTTAAAAATGTGGCTGTGTGGGAAACCTTCAGACAGTATATGAAGTATATGGTCTACACTGTGTCTGTTTATTTATGGAAGTTTCAAATACAGAGTTTTAAAAGAACATTTGGCCAGAGTTTTAAAGGTACTTTTCACTATATTTTACTACTTTCTATAAGATCTAACCCTCATGCATGTTTGGAAAAAATGAGAAAGAAAATAGTATGACATACTCAAGGAACTCTGTGATGTACTTCCTGCTACACTTGGACCACATCCAAGGGTTTGTGTTGTAGTTGAGTGTGGGAGCCATCACATGCTGCTGAATCTTAACTCCGTCTTCTTTACACTTGTTACTGTCATCGTGAGGCATGTTGAACCTAGCAGAGAGAAAACAGGAAGACACGTTTAAATATCACACAAATATTACATTAACAAGAGAGGTATGGAGAGTTGAGATTTTTTTTCTTCCATTTTCTAATAATTTTGCTATTTTTAGTGGCACAGTTCGGTAACAACACTAAAATAAGCAAGTTTTATAGTGACGGATGTTTGTGTTATTTCTGTCTGGGGCTGTTAAAATGTTTGTATTCCTCAAACCCACAAAGAAATAGTAGTTTTTGGGTTTCCGGCATGCTTCATTTCTTCAGCCACATGGTTTAAATCTAAACATTGATTCTATATTTCCACTGTCACCATGTTATTGGCTTTGGAAACCTCCTTCAAGGTTGCCATTGAAAATAATGCAGAGCATTTGTGTTGTCTGCCTGTGGGGAGTTTGGAAAGAAACCAGCATGATATTAAATTATATGAAAACTGGACGATAGGCAGGGAGGATATTTTCAATGTGAAAATCGGAGAGCAGCGGGAATAAGGGAGGCATTCAAGCTCTTGCAGGGTGAACAAACATGATCCACGGGTTGATGGTGGATAGGTACAGCACCACACTGCCTGCTACTAAGCACCCCCACCTGACAGGTACCATACAACACTGAGCTCTGCCGCTAAGCAGTCATCCAGCATGTTGTCACCGCTTGATGCGGATAAACATGGAATTCAACAATCCCACCTTTTGTTTAGTGGTAAGAAAGAGCATTTGTTAGACATGATGAGGGCTGTTAAGGTCCGTAACAGTCTCCACTGTAGAGGGCTAAACACCGCAGGCTCTGACTGACTCAGGACTTTGGACAGTGCACAGTTTGCTGAAGGGCAGCCGTTACAAAGCAGTGGTTTCACTTCTCTTCTGAGGATCTAGTTTACAGACTCTTTTCCATCTCAAAATCAGATCAGAACATAAACAAAAGCATCACACAGTGAAAATATGGGTGCCCAAACATGCAATATGTCTTGGCTCCCATCTGCTAGTAAGCATGTGTGGATTCCTAGAAAGACTTTTAAAGGAGTGACTAACTAGGAGTGATGAAAGTATTCGAGGTAAAGAATCAGTGGAGGCTTGCTATGCTTACACATGGCCAAGTTCATGGGCGATGGTGAATGCAGTGCTGAGTCCGTTGTCCTCGCTGATGCTGCAGCTCCTGTACGGATCACAAACTGTCCCCAACTCTGCAAGTCCTGGATAACAAAAGACTCATTTCAGTTTTCTTAATTAACATCATCATGCTTTTCCCACATCAAAACCATTGCTAGTCAATAAGCTCATTTTAAAAACAAACACTTACCTAAGGTGTCACACTTATCCCTCGCTCTGCAGATGTCCTGCCTGTGGTAAGGATAAAGATAATGACTCACAGTCAATGGCGGTGTACAAGAGAAAAACACTTTCCTTTTTTAGCTTATCATCTGGACTACATTTGAGCCTTTGATCAATCTCCCTCTTTATACACTTATTACAATTGTGTCTGGTTCATGGGGAAATTGGATATTTCAAAGAATACACTGTACGCAGCAAAAACGTGTTTGTTGCACCTGGTGATGAGGATGGCGGTGTCGTGATGGGAGTGGTGGTTGTCATCCAGGATGTTCTGGCTTTGCTGCCAGATGCAGAAGTTCTTTAAAGTGGTCTGTGCATTAAATGAAATGACTGGACCTTCCTGAGATGCAAAAGAAACAAAAAGGTGTCATTTCACCGATAAGAGCTCGCATCGCATTCTCATGTCCGAGTAATTATAGAGACTGATTATGAGACTTACCAGCTCATTGTTAATTATGACTAACTTTACAATCACAATGTTAATCAGGTTGCCGATGCTGGGGTCTTTGTAGATGGAAGACACCTGGATAAAGGAAACACAACATGGATGAAAACATTTGAAGAGTAGTTTTGATATCAGGTTAAATCTGAATGTTTCCATTAACTTGAGCCAGCTGAGATGTAACACAGTATATTTACTGGTCACTCCATCATCTACTCCCTTCCTGCAGTTTCAAGCAAGTGCCGGGGAATTTGGTTGATTGGAGGATCAAGTTGATAATAGCCTGTGCTCCTGTTGAGAAGGCAGCCTTTGCCAAGAACAGAATATAGGTCATCTCAGCCTCCCCCTGAGGACCGTCGGCCCCAGATGCCTGCGGAAGCTGGTATTTGAAGTGGCCGAGAGTATGCGGTCTATGTGACATACCTGAGCTTATTTTTTAACATTCATCAAAGCTGTCAGACAGGCTGTCCCCCGAGCTGCCCTCTCTTCCCCCTGGCCGTTTGAAAGCGGTGTTTACCCCTGCCCTCGCCTGCCCTTTTCCCTCCCACAGTTGTCCTCCAACGGATGGCTGACTGCCTCGCAAGCACAAACAGCTACTCTATATCCACATGTGTGCACTAGTACAGATGTATACGGACACTTGCATTTCCCAGCCAGCCGTTTCCTTCAACCAAACATGCAGAGCAGGACTTACTATGGACATGAGTGTGAGTATGTAGTGCTGTAGGTTGCTGCCGTGATGCTCCACCATTTTGCTGTCGGCCACCAGCATGACTTCAACAAAGCGCGGGTAGGAGAGGAAGCGCTTTGATCTCCTGTGAGGTCCTGAGTCACCGCTGCTATCATTTGACGGTCTAGTGCTAGCGCTGCTGCGCTCTGATCTGAGCAGAGCGTTGCTGGCCAGGCTGGCGCTCAGCGACTCCACGTCACCGAAGATACCGGCGCTGACCACGGGGGCTGCATCAGACACGGTGGTCACCCCAGCCGCTGGCCTCTTCTTCAGCTTGTGTCTCTTATGTCTGTGTTTGTGTCCTGGAGTGAGAAGCAAGAAATAAATTAGTAAATATACAAAGATGCAGGGCAGATGGGAAATACATTCACCCAAAAAAAAACATGTAGAAATCATTGTTAGTCAGAAGGATGTGTTTACTATTAAGGTAAAGTCGTGGTTGAGGCAGATACATGAGGTGAGTTGGTGGTCTGCATGTGGGTATTGTTAAAATCTGCTGCTGCCTCTCTCTCCTTTCTGTTTATTGTTGCTCAGAGTGTGTTGACAAATGAACATTGCCTGGAGTGCCGTTTTTTCTCTCTCTCTGCCTCCACTCTCAGAAGAGGGAAGAGAAGAGGCCAAAGAGTTCATTCTAGGTAAACCTGGCGCCCGGCCACAGAAAAATGGTACACAAATTACTGTGCACACATCAAATGAGGGCAGTTCAACAACTGGGCAGAACAACGTCAGAGGACATTTCAGCCTGATTTTAATCATGGAAACAAAACAGTTTTTTGTTTTTTTTAGCAGCTCACCCTTTCTGGTAGACTAGTAATGCATCACCACCTATGTAACAGTGTGCTGGCCATTTTGGTAGAAGAAAACATGATTTATGACCTGCTCAAAAATAACTATTTGCTGTATTAGTGCAGCAATAGAATGCATATATCATTTGCACTTTTATCCAAAATCAGAAAATGAACAAAACTGTTTGTTAGTTTATTCATCTATGAATCCAACATACAAAAACATTCCATTTTTATTCTTTTTAAATTTTGAATTTGTCCTTGTATGACCAGGAAGTTTCTGACTTCTTGGTGTCATGCACTTGATAAGCTAACAGCAAATACACAGAGCCGATGGCAACAAATGATTTAATGAAATGACTATGAGCTTGAACATAAAATGGCATTTCAGAAAATTTCACTTCACTTGTATGAATGGATTTAAACTTTACCACAAACAGCAAGTATGATGTTGCCATGGATAAAGAGTGTTGCACTGTGGGCTGCAATTTACTTTACATTTTGGAGAACGAAGCATGTGAATTAGCTTTTAGCTATTTTTTTTCTGTGCGCTATCAGACATACTGACAACTGTCAGTGGATTACTCTGATGCTGAAGAAATGATAAAATCCTGATGATTCTCTGCAAAGTTCTCAAGCATTCCAACTCCTGCACCATTTATCTATTGCACATTATCTCATAATCAGTATCAGGAATGGAAGCGTGTATTGGGATTTCATGATTACATCTGTTTACTGTTGCCAGCTAATGTGGCATACTGACCCATATAGGCTTAAAAACAAGGTTTCATTTGTAGCGCACAATGTAACTGCAAAAAATAAAATAATTCACGGTTTGCATAGACTGGAGCAGGAGTTGGAAGCTTTAGAACATGCTGAAGAGAACCATGTACTGGTAACATTCATTAAATAACTTTAATACTGAAGAAACTGTAAAAAGTGGACGTTTAAATCTGTTCCCACAAGTAAAGATTTTTAATGTGACATTTTCCAAAATACTTGAAATAGGCCCTCATTGTGTTCAAGCTCATATTCATAACCTTAAATCACGTACTGCCAACAATCCCATGTATTTACTGCAAGCTTTATCAACAGAAAGACACAAACAAGTCAGAAACTTTCTGGTCGCACAAGTCGAACATGATATATATCCAAATCTAATTTGGTCCTTGGCCCATTTCCTCATTGTCTATTTTTGACTTGAGCATAACATTGCTTGGTTGCTTTTTGTGTGTGTTAGATTCATAAATCAATAACGAAATGACAAACCACTTTTGGATTTCGATGTAGAATTCTCATTTAATTATATAAAATATGATACACAGATTCAATGGAATGCAATGAAGGGTTTTAATAACTCGTGCCAAAAAGGGCTTTTAGTCAAATTTATGTTCCTTCGGGGTATAATTTCACACACGCGCTCTCATACACACACATACTATATAATGGAACCAAAAGAGTAACACACACAAGCATTACATCCGCGCTGAAACCAAATGTCTGCACAACAATCTCCGGCGGACAAAAGAGAAAATAATCCCAGATTTATTCTCTAACTTTTGATTATTTGAGGTTTCACGTCAGCGTCACTTTGCTATTATACAAATGACAGTGTGCTCATGGCAGTGGGTCTGCTCAACCTTCTTATCAAAGAGGCAGAGGAAGTACAAGAGTCAACAGGAAGTTCAGCCTGTAAACTGAGATGGGATGATACAAAGGTCCATAGGATTTTTCCTGTGTGAGAGTTGGAGAGCCTCCTCGTTACTGTGCTGCAGCTGAAGTCACTGCGCTGTGCAGATTATAACATGATATCCGAGCCAAGATTCTTTGACATCATAATTTCACAGCCCACTCATGGGAAAATGTCGAATGACATTATGTACTTTAATCTATATTCTGTTTTTAAGTAGCATACAACAAGTGAAAGGCTAAAAATATCGCCAAACACTGCTTGATAGATGATTATATGTTTTTCGATCTTACTCGAAATAAATCATCTCCACAGAGTAATTTTCTTTTTTTAAACTTCCACCTTTAGAAATCTACCTCAATATCCAGACTAATTCGATAACTTTTGTTATGTGTTATGTGCATTAACCGATTACGTCTACAGCACCATGGTAAAATTATAGTAATAACTCAATAAGCTCAGTAACTGTTGCATAATCACTTCCTGATACGAGCGATAGAGGAGATTTGGTGGTGATGACGATTACACCTGATTACGTCTGTGGGAACCAATTTAAAGGTCACATGCACGTACAGACAAACATATGGCAGATTCCCAACTCATAATCCACATGTACATCCAGCACTTAAATGCACATGAACCATGTACACAGCGTTTGTATTAACACAGCCTTAAGGAGGTCCATGCTCAGAGGCAGCAGTGTGAGGTTTTGCTAGAAAGAGAACACTAGATGACTAATTTGCTGAAAATGGGCACCATATGGGACCTTTGAGGTTGCACCTATGAGTGTTTGTGTTGTCCATATGTGTGTTTGTGAGAAACGTGTCTGTCTGAATTGCATCATCACATAAGACGACATACCTGAAGTGTCACAAGCTGAGGTCTCCCCTGATGTCTGTTTCTTGGGTGCACTCTTCCTGTATACAATATGAGGTTTTGTGTGTTCCTCTTCATAGTGTTCTCCTTGATAGCTGTGCAGGGGCTCCACAAAATACTCCCCTTCTGGAGACCTGAAAGTGCCGAGCTGGGAAGCAGGAAAAAAAAAAGCACAGCAGTTAGTCGCCATCTACCTCTTTTCTCTAAAGGCCCGTTTCTATTTTGAAATCAAGATGTACAAACATAGAACTCGCAAAATCTACACAGGGAGGGCCGAGGGGAATATATTTCAAATACTTTTTTTGCAGAAAAGCTCAGCGCACTGCCATACCGCTCTGCAGTTTGACTTAAAAATATTTACAGCAAACAACAGTGGAATTTTGGCTTATGTACTAATTATGAGAGAAAATAAGCGAGGGCCTTCATAAATAGATGAAATAGGCGCATTTGCATGCATGTAAGAATGGTGCCAAAACAGGAGGAAAGGGATAATAGTGGGACCCGTGATGTCTATCAGGGAAACACTGAGACTGTAGGGTCTTTGCAAGAGTGCTGCAAACCTTGTTAAATTTATTTCACATGGCACGTTTAGCATGGCTGCTTAACTTGGAGGTCTGTGATGCTTCAGATAAGGTACATGCCAAGAAAAGCACATTTGACTTGATGCTCATTTGTTGTGGAGAACAATCATGGCAGCTCAGGAGGCTGATACACGTTTGGTACAATTATGCTTGGCACAAGTCGTATTTATAATCCTTGATAATAAAGTATGACAAAAATTATTATCAGATAAACATTACATTTTGATTAATGCGTGAACAATCGCAGAACTGCGGGCTGCTCTTTAACACAAAGTGACACTCAGACACTCTTCTTACTGTACTAAGAACATGCACTTTGATTGACCTGAGGAGTTGGCAAGGCAAAACAGAATCTCCCTTTCAAGAAAACAAGTGTCACATTATTTCAGGGATGTACAGAAATAAAATGCAATAAAAAAAAAAGAGGCAGCGTTGGCTGTTTTGGAATAAATGTGCTCTCAGGGGTCTTGAATAAATAATAAGCTGTGCTCCATAAATGTCATCTCAACTCCCTAAAGCTCAGTGCTGAGGAGAGCATTCAAAGCATTTCGCATTTGATTTGTCATTTGGGAAGAAACTGAACCCTCACTCATATCTGCTAACCTCACTATGGTTTCTATGCATAAACTCTGGGTGCACTTTTGCCCCAACGCCAAAAACTCATGCTTCAGCAGGCCTGGGAGTTGAACCAATCCGCGATGACGTCAGCAGCACCCGTACTCCTGCGCTACGAACGTGCGTAAAGACGTCACCGACTACCGGGAGACCAGAGAGAGGCATGGAAGGAAGATGTAGGATGTTCACTAAACTTCAGTAGAGGCAGTAGACCTGGGATCCTCGCAAGTTTGCACAGTTTTTAGTGTTTTCTATGATCCTACTACTAATAAATTCTTGAGCCAGCCATGAAGTTAGTTTACATGAATGGATTTCAAAATCTGCCACAGCTTCACCGAAATATGTCAAATATATACATACAACTTTTTATTCTCTACAAGGGTTTGTCAGTTGTGCATTCTTCTCTAAATGGAAACAAGTTTAAACCTGCACTAATGTATGTCTGCCCATTTGCACGATCAACTCCAAAAGCAGGTTGCGCGCAAAGTTTGATTTGTTTTAAGGTAATGGTGAGGCAGCTTTTCAAGTCTTGTATAAGCAATAATGGCCCCTAAACACCCATGGTGGAAAAGTAAAACACCAAGCTCGTAAAGACCATCACATCCACGGCGGCTATGACCGTGCGTAAAAACTCACCAGTCCGGAGCACAAACTGATGACTGCGGCGTGTTCTGCATGTGCATTTACATGTCCTTTATAGAAGCAGTGCCTTAACTCCGTGTCCTCCTCCTCCTCCTCTCCCTCCTCTTCCACCACCTTCTCCTCCTCTCCTCCCTCCCCATCTGCTGCAGAATCCGTTAAGTTATCTCCTCGGGGTACTCCAAGTATTGTCACAGTGTAGAGAGGTGCGATAAATCCCGAATCCAGCGTGAGGTTGAGGTGGTAGTTCTGTCCGAAAGCAGATATCCTGTAGTGGATGTTCGGCGAGGCCCAGTGATCCGTGGAGTTGCCGGTGTCCTCGTCCTCCAAACTTCGCCTTTTCCTCTTGAAGTGCACACTGGTTGGGAACTTGTCACCGGCTTCATTCACTCGCACCGGTGTTACAATCTCATAAGCGCCGATCTCCTCTTTTACTGCGAGAATAAAGGCAGGAAAACAACAATGCAATTAGGGTTTAAATAACAATCCGACTGCATTTGGACACATCAAAGACTCCACATGTGTTAAAGTTTAGGTTGTGATTCAGATACTTTCTTCTTTCTTAATCAACAAAACTGTTGTTTTACAACATTGCAAGGAAATGGAAGTCAGTCAGTGAACTTTTTTAGGCATCTAGAAACGCTGCAAGTCATGTGCTGCCTGAATCCAAAAAACTCATTCATTCTCTGCCTTTGTGCTGTTAGAAAAATCAACTCCACGAGTGGAGCAAAAGAAGAAAAAAAATCGGGGGCATACTTTACCTGTGCTCGAATTCAAAAGCAATCTCCCCGTAGATGCGACCACGTTCAAGAAATCAGGGAATAGTAGGAACCCCAAGCCCCAGAAGAGCACATGCATGATTGTCCACGGTCAGAGGAGAGAGGCAGCCTGTGTTCCTGTAGTAATACTGTATTCCTGCGGTCACTCCGGGCTTTCCGCCTCCGGTCCGCCTGCCACATCCAATTTTTTTATTATCCTCGACTCTTGAGCGGATCGTCTCTGGCCGGTGAAGTACACTGCTGGGACGTGAGCGCTTCGCGGATTCCCTGGCGATCATGCATACTGCAGAGAGGGGTGGGCTTGCTCCAACTGCGATGGGCTCCGCTAACCCGTGAACCAGCTCTCTCCACCGAGCGAGGGGGCGGGATCAGCCAGGCAAGGTACACTGGTTGCTCCAGTGGAGCCACGTCTGTTACCTACTGTGGTGACAGGGGGGTGGTCACTCATGTCCACTTTTACGCACGAGATGAGTCGAACTTAACGCCATGTGCAGAATCCAAACCATCCATGCCAAGTTGCTTCATAAAACATATACAGTATATATGTTACAAGTCTGCATTATATTCCATCTTTACATACTTTAATTAGCTCTGGGGCAATCAGGTTTTTTAGAAGGGCGGGTTGCACAGTTGCGCAGAGCAGTGACCATGACAGTGAGGTGGGGCCCATATAGGAAATGCCTGCCCTGGGGCCACAAGCGAGATAATCTGGGCATGGCTGTATACTTAGAAGTTCATGGGATCACAGAGTGACAAAATTCAAACTGGCAAGCAGTATAGCCATATACAGTCGTGATTTGAGGTCTTAAGTAGGTGCTGGAAAAGGTATTGTGTGGGGATAATGCTAATGGTTTTATGAGCTATAGTCTCCTCAGCAGAACAATGCGACAGGCTGTATGGAAGCCTTTGTAGGTGCTTTTGTTATGTGGAGGATCAAAGAGGAGTCTATCCATTCTGCCTCCTGCCCCGTTCATGCACCCTCACACACCCCAACACCCACTGACAGCTACAGATAGAATACACAAATTGTTCCGAAAACCTCTTTTAATATAGTCCACACAGGCGTATCCATTAACAGAATATCATTTTGGTCAGTATTAGCTCATCAGAGATACATTGGTGTAAAAAGAAAGTGGTATAACCTGGGTGCCAGTTCTTTAAAATAAGTTAAAAGGTATCTTAATGATTTTTTTCAAAAATTGTAAATCTTTTGAATGCTTAAATAACAATATCACCCCTTTTACTATCCACCATATGGACCAAGGCACAATGCATTTCCACTGAACCAAGTTACGTCCTAGAATAATGGTTTTCTTTCCCCACAGCAGATATTTCGCCTTCTCATACCAGAAAAAGTATAGGTGCAACCAACAGTATTAACAATGACTGTATTCTAATTAAGTGTCCCAGTAAGTCAGGTAAGTGGGTGACCATGCACAATATCTGGACGTGGCACATCTAGATGGAATGCAGTCAGCAATGTGAACACATACCTGTGCTTTTATATATGACATGTTCTCCCAAACATAAAACCACGATGATTGTCTTGTTTTAGTATCTGTTAAACAGTTTCAAGATAAGAAGCACTAAACTAGTGTACAGCAATGGAGGCGAATGGATTATAACTGATGTCCTGTAAATATATAATCAATAAATCAATAAAATCCCTAAATTGATCACTTTACTATATTTCTGCTTCACCAACTCAAATCAAATCAGCATTAACAAGTGAATTAAATAAACTAATCTTACCAGAGATGTTAACTTACTTCAAACTTTAGTCTGTAATATAATTCTTTTATTAAATTACATCAGTCTTTTATTCCATCTCAGCTTTAATTATCAGTGTGATACAACCCCAGCCCAGGGAGTGGCAACATTTATTAAGACAATGAATTAAAAAGAACAAATAATGCAGTGCTGGGAGCCTCTGCTGCTTCAGACTGCTGCTGAGAGAGAAGAAGGGCATTTTAAAGCCTCATCAGGTGCTACTGACTGGTGAGGAACAGTTGACTGACGGTTGGACGTCCTGTAACGAACAGAGCTGACAGGTACAGACACAACAGAATGTAACACAACATGCCCCAGGAAGGATGTTTAACCAAGTATCCAACTGTTCAACAACAAATGTGTGATTAAACATTGCAGTATTGAATCCTAGAGGACATCTTCCTGTATAATGAGCCTCCAGTGAACATGGATTTGCATGCTGCGTTTCAACAAACACACCCTGGAGATAGGTTGCACACCTCAGAAATTAGTGATTGCAGTCTTGATGCACCACAACTGATCTCTTGATAGACCTAAACTAGCACATAGGATTGAAACCACTCCTGAAGTCAGCAGCGCTGTGCCACCAGTCAAACCATTGCAGAAAGACACTTCACAAACATATCGGAAACTGAGGAACAGAAAAGGAGATGCTAAAGAAATCTGCATTTCAGAGAACTGATGTAAAATTTTCACATCTGAAGCACTTCAACAATTGATCCTTGATAAGTTTTCAAGCAGCTCCTCCAAAGGATAAACTGAAGGTAGGCTGGACTTGTCAACTTTACTAACAAGGCAGAAGAATTCATGCACTTGATCTCAAATAAAACCTCGCTTACAGGCACGAAGACCTTCATAAACAGTGAAATGAGAGCCTGAACAAAGTATACACAAAAAGTTTACTCAAAAACTTGAGCCACCAAAAGACAAGAAACTGAAGTTATGACAATAGCACACGTGTCCTTGAACTAAGCAGTTGAATCACCACCAAATCATTGTAAGATGTATACAACAAGAGGAAAACCTAACTACAACACAAATTTTATACATAAAAAACCAAAGGAAGTATGAGCTGTAGCACTGAAAAAAGTCACAACAACCTGAACGGCTAAGCTACACTCATTGTGAAAGCTAATGCAAGCTCCTGTCCCCACTGAGAACAGCAGCATGGTGAGTAAGGCCATCTTGTAGACAAAAGTTTAAACAAAAGTAAAGCCCAGTCTCTCAGAAAAACTATCTTATGCAGAGCTGTCTTTGGTGAAACGTGCCAGACTCCAGGCAAATGCACAGTACCAGCAGCCAAACTCGGCCAACAACAGTGTACAGCAAACCTACAATAGGAACTTGTGTCCCCACTTAGGAATACCTCAAAACAAAACAAAAAAGGCAAAATAATAAAGCAGTGAGGCAAAGGAAGAACTGAGAAATCAATTCAGCTGCTTGACTTAGTGCCAAATTTACCAGGGTTTACCTCTAAGCTCAAAGACAACTTACTCCACTCTGCAACAAGCAAAATGGAGAGACAGGCTACTTACCACCACACCACATTAAAGGAGCAAACTATGCAAAAAACATACCAAAATCTGGGGGCATAACCAAAAACAAGTAACCAGATCCCAAACAATTCATCCCAAACATGTTACAACCCTGGCTCAGGGGGGGAAGCAACATGAAGGAGTGAACGAAGTGGGATAAACCAACTCTGCATTTATTTAGACAGTGAATTAAAGAGAACAAATAATGCGGTGTGGGGAGCCTATGCTCAGTCTGCTAGCCAAGCAAGAAGGAGAGAGTTGGAGGGAGGGCATTTTAAAGCACAGTCAGGTGCACTGATTGGTGGCAGCTGATTGGCTGTTGGACTTCCTGAAACAAACAACCGGATCTGACAGGTACAGATGTGTTCTTTTTGAAATGCCCATGTGATTGTGTGGATATTTCACACTTCTTGACCACTTCTGCTTTACTGTTGCCATAGTTAAAAAGAAGAAGATGGTTGGATGGCTTTCCATTTGTTTTTTAATCCTGTTCTGTAGGATGAAATAGATGAGTTGTTAAGGTTTAACTGAGCTTTCTGGACAAATTTTAGGAGTCAGTTCCATACATGGATGACAAATTCGCTGGAGACAACTAGTATAATGTCACTAGACTGTTAGCA
>OMNN01022588.1:7123-24163 GCA_900302755.1 Chromis chromis
GTAGTTAACATGTAACTTAGTCATGCAACATTTACATTTCTGCATATCAAAGTCCATTTGCACAACTCACAATTCTAGCCATGTGTTGAGTGTTGCTCAACCGTATGTATTTCTTGATCAAAATATTTGTGCTTTGCATTAAAAATTATTACATTGAATATGTATATATTTGTTTTACTAAGTCTAAAAAACAGAGCAAAGTTCAAAAAACGCTCCTTTAATTGCCAAAAATAGGCAATATTATAAACAAATACATTCTTCATTTAAATACACATAGCATCATTGTTCATTTAATCTATCCAAAACAACTCCTGTCGGTTCTTTGCACATTTGAGGCCTCACATAATGATTTTCCCGACAAACCTCTCAGGTCCTATTTATCAGCTGCATAACCTCTGTGTTTGGCCTAAATAATCACACTTTATATATTCTTGACTGTCAATTTCAGATAACTCTGTCAAGATACAAGGCGAGTTCAAAGGGTCGTCCGCAGCTGAATCTCACAGAAATGGAATGTGATCCAATAACACACTGATTAATTCTCATAATCAAATTTTGCTTGTGCCACATTTATTAAAGTAACATATGAGAATACGAAAAAAAGCGAGGAGAGAGCTCGGAAATTGCCTTGAGTGAATGTTTGTCCCACCACACATGCAAAATGAAGTCATGTGCACCACCGGGGATGCACAGCGTTTGCGTGATCCATCACATCAGGCATTATCAGTCATATAATGAAGGCTTTGGTTCCACTCCCATGCTTTCTTTTCTCTCACACTCCTCAGCCTTTTTTCCCCCCAAATAATAAACTATCTCATCCCTTTTTCATTACAAAAGTATTCCAACACTGGAGTAGCCTGAAGGTTAAAGAAGCTTTCTTGTGACCAGAATGTCACTGTTGTCTGAATCTGCCAGATTTACTATGAAAACCTGGGTGGTGGAGCTGAATGGGTGCATCAAGATTTCATCAGTGTGCCACGGTGCTCTGCGGGGCTCCAGGGCAGCTGCTCAGGACAGTCTTTAACCATCCTTCACATGTTTCTACAACCAAATATCTTCAGGAATGCCAAAAACTAATAAACAATTACATTACACTCCACATTTGGTGGATTTCTTTTTCAGATATCTAAAACCTCAAAGCATGGTCAATCCATATGCTCCATATGATACTCACAATAAAACCTGTTAAGCTTTACAGTTGAGAGTGGAGGGAGGCATAGTGAGGGGGGGCGCGGTCGTGTGAAACGATCCGGAATGAGATTTAACTCTTCTAATTACATCTATCAACAATCTGGGACTTTCACGTCAATACCAATGTGTTTCCTGTTAGCAGAACACAGTTCGTGACAGCCCTGCAATTAATTGAAACATTAGAGAGAGGAGGGAATGCTCCTGGGCTCATGTGGCCTTGGCTGACGCGTCGCATGCATTGCAGCCCCCAGAAGACACGGAAAGCCGGAGCTATCCAGCGGCAGCTTAGACTAGCCTCAGTGTCAGCAGGCTAGCTTTCCTCCCAGTCAGGGGGAACCAGATGTAACTTTGTACTCAGCATTAGCACATGTATCATGTAGAGGCAGCAGCCACGGAAATGTCCCGTTCGTGATGAGGTTATTGCTCTGCTGCATATTATTTTGGAAGGTTGCGAGTATTAGAGATGAAAGGACCTGAAAATGGAGGCATCTAGTTTCTGGAGCTCATATGATTTATTGGTTTGTTATATGGGGAGAGGGTGATATGAAAAGTGGGAACAAAGGCAGGGAGTGGCAGAGTGGACTGGAGGTTTGATCTCAGCCACAGCTTATGTGTTCTTTATCATGACACTCAATCCATTGCAGACATTCACAAAAGTGTCCTACACATAGAATTCCATTAATCAATTAATAGTTAGGTCTTTTAGGAGGCAAGAAACCCAAATAATCAGTTTCTTAAATGTCAGGGTTTGCTGCTTTGACTTTAATATCACTCTAAATTGATATGTTTGTGGTTTAAAACAATTGTGATGGGTGTTTCTCTCTATTTTCTGTCATTTAAATAAATAATAACTAAATAGTGAGCTGATTAATCCTTCATGAAAATAATCAGTCCCTGTCACATCTTTAAAAGGAACATTTCAGTCATAACACATTTTGACTTATTTTGTCTTAGCCGTAGCGTGACTGATTCATACCGCAATGTGTGTTCAGTTAGGATTCAATGTTTTAAAACCAAATAATTAAAAAGTCTTTTCTGCATTAAGAGATAAATATGCTTCTTGACTTGAAAACTTTTTTTTCCCCTTGTGTATCCATCTGTGAGGGTTTAGGCCATTCTGGCGTTATTTTCTCCTCACAACAGTTAATATGTGTGCATATGTGTCTGTGAGTCTGTTGTCACGACTGAGGGAAGCGCCGTGTGTCTACCTCGGAAAGAATTTGACGCCGTTTGAAACTGACAATTTCTATGAAGCTACAAATGTTTTCACAAAATTTGTCTTCATTTGTAGGAGTGTCTTTTATGTTGGAAAACTCATCAAGCAATGAAAGTCATCTCTTGCATTGTGTGTGTCTGTTCAGTCGCTTCGTTACAATGGAAACTGTTGTGTGACATTCACAGCATGCCAGGGGTCAGCAGCGCCAGCCTGAAGCAAACTGGCATGTCAGTCAAAAGACGTACTTGGAAACAATCTTAAGTATTATTTATGAGGCTGGCAACTGCCATTACAATGTACTATGACATCACCTAAGCTTAGCCCATTAAGCATTTATTTGCAGCAATGTGGCACCTCACACATCAAAGCTGTCCGCCTGTTATTCCCTGTGCCTCCAACAGCCTGCAGCTAATTACATGATCTGATGGTTACACAAGGAGGCCTGTGACTGGACGCTCGCTGCCGAATGCTCCGTGTTGTTGTGGAGGTAGCGGTGAGCTACTTCGACAACAACAGCTGCTGTGCCCTTGAGCAAAGTGCTAAACCCACAACCAGCCCGGTAGCTGCTTGTCGACCGGCAACGTATATTTAGTAGACGTGAACCAAATCTAGGGCCACGTTGCCACCATTAGGGTCACATGTTTGTTCAAAGTATTAAATACAAGTGGCAGCAAAGAAATCAATGCAGCACTCTGGGGAGCTATTTAACCCTCTCAACCCCAAAACACACGAGCAGGTTTGGAAGGCATATCCTCTTTTTTAAAAATTGCCTAAACTACACCATTTTTCTTAGAGTTACAACCTGTAAAAACAGTCTTTGAACTAATCATCTGTGATGTGCGGTTCTGGAAATTAATGAAATCTGAGTTTTAAATCATGATATTTAATTATTCAAAATTACTGTGTTCTACGTGTCGTTTAAAAATTCACCATAAATAAATTGCCTAAAAAGATTCTGTAAAAAGAATAATAAATAAATAAATTGTGCTCCTTGACGCAGCCACATGAAAAACGGGCTGAACTGCAGGCTGTGTTTACACATAGGAGACCAGTATGGAAGCAAATTAAAAAGTAAGTAGAAAAATATTCGTCATATGTTTTTTTACAGTATTGCTAACACCTGTGGGCAGTTAGAAACATGTTGTACATGTTCATTCCAGATTTTTGCAATTTTTGTAAAATAAATCATCCATCCATCCATTATCTATACACCGCTTAATGCTCTGTAGGGTCACTGGGGGGCTGGAGGCTATCCCAGCCAACTCGGGGCGAAGGCAGGGGACATCCTGGACAGGTCGCCAGTCCATCAGCAGGGCTACACAGAGACAGACAACCAAGCACACTCACATTCACACCTACGGACAATTTAGAATCACCAATTAACCTAAGCATGTTTTTGTACTGTGGGAGGAAGCCGGAGAACAGGGAGAACATGCAAACTCCACACAGAAAGATCCCAGGCCTGGGCCGGGACGCGAACTGGGGATCTTCTAGCTGTGAGGCAACGGTGCTAACAACCGAGTCACCAAGCAGCCCTAAAATAAATTAGCAAAGGAATTTACCTTTAGTTTTTTTTCTTCTTTTATTATTTGTGGTTTAACGGTGTCATAGTGCACGCAAGCCATTTTTTGGTTCTTTCTACTTCTAGCCATGGTTGTGCTGTTTCCATAGAGGTGCAGGACTTTACATTGCAGTGACAAATGAGCCCACAGTGAGTAAAAATGTGACAGGAGCAAAAAGAAACAGCTTGGGGTTCAGAGAGCTAAATGTCCAACAAAGACTTTTTAATGGGTCAACATCAATCTTTGTATCAGATTCTGGCAGTCACATTCAAATACACCAAATGTACCCTTTAGAACCGTCAAAATGTGACCAGATCACACTTTCCCTCGATACACAAATTCGCCCCGTGGGATCAATACAGTTCATCTTTTCTAATTATAGTGTTACTTTGATCTTCAAATAGAAGCCGGGCAAAAGCTTTGGTTAGTTGTCTTGTTTTGAAATCCCCGTGCCTGATGATCTCACTTTCAAGTGGTAAAGGCAGCAGTCCTGGAGCGATGCAGCTCCTTTCAGACTGACAAGAACAAACAAGTTTTCTGTTCAACGGAAACAGGAAGTCCACAAGCAGGTGGCTTTCAGAAGTATTTCAGCCTATTACTACAACTACTACCATTGTGCCAAAACGTATCCCCCACCTGTCACTATAAAGAAGTTTGAGCTGCAGATATGTTTTTCTCTCTGCATTGTGTGGCTTTCGTGGGTGTGATGAATTATGTGAATTAAATGTAAGATCATTCCTTGTTTTATTCGTTATTTGAACAGAAAGCAAATACAAATGTTGACAGACAAAGCCCTGAAGCTGCAAGGTTTTGTTGTGCTGCAGAGGCAGAGCAGTCACACAGTCTCTCTTTTCGATAGAATGTCTTGTATCAGCTCCACAAAGGCCTGTCTTAGGAAAAAGAATAATTATAGGTGTTTTCTCTCTTAAAAGATTAGTACAAAAGGATCAGTTGCTTTTGTGACCGTTTAAACCGGATCACGCGGATGCATGTTCGTATTGATATCGTGTGTTGCTTTTTGTGACGGCTGTTCTATATCAGAACATCAGCACATAAAGAAGTTGTAAAGGTCACATGGTAGACGATAGTGTCTCAAAATATAATGAAAATCTCTGTAATCCAGAATAGGTTATTAAATTAAGGCAACACACTGCCATTCTTATGATTGAGTGATTTTTGAGAGCAGGCAATATGGAAACATACGGATTTATCTGTTTATGTGCAGAAACCTGGAGTGGACATGACAATATAAAGTCCCTTTTTTCTTATAGATTGACTGTACATATACAGGATTTTGTATTTTAACTATCAAATACTATAGTATAGAATAAGATACAACCAACACTGCTGCCAACATCCCATTAAAGCTTTCAACATCTGGACATCTGCCTGGGAAACATAGCAGCAAGATCAAAAGCCATACTCTTCACTATTTTATTCGTCGTTTCCTTTCATCAGACTTTGGCTTGAATAATTCCACTACAGCGGTGTCGCGTAATTACCAAACTGGATGTGGTGGACTCCCGTAAGGATTACAAGCTTCTCTCTAATAACCAGAGGTCAGACGGTTAATGATCTCTGATCTGTTGTTAGACAAAAAGGAAGGACGTGTACCTGCAACTTTTCTAGATCTATTTCTTTGCTGCAAATCAGTCATTGTTGTGTTGTTTACTGAGGTGGAATCGGTCACTGCTAATCCTACTTACGCGCTATTTAACCCCAAAAATGTAAAAGTGCTACTGCTGAAGCCGGAAATCGATATATAGATAGAACGATAGATTGATCAGATGCACACATGGGGTTATTTTGTGCAACAGGTATTTATTTTCTTTTTCTACAAAAAAGCTAAATCTCCGTCCATGTTCACGCCACTGGCCCCTAATTGTGCTCCGGCCACATCTCCATTGTGTTGAAATCAAAGCAGGCAGTGGAGACAGAAATGGTGAATATGTATACCTTTAATCCCCCTTATCCTGCTGTTAGGCCAGGGTGTGTCCCCTGGTCTTCTATAATAGTCTGCAATGAGAAGCTTGAGTAAACACAATCAATGGAAGATACTAGCATATGCACCGCAGAGACTTCCGAAGTCTCCCCCCCTTTCATTCGCCCCTCCACGTATTCGATTACACACCCCTACCTTTGTGGGTTTCAGGCAAATTACAACCCGAGACAAAAGGTATTGATGCAATATTACATGTAGGTAGGAGTAATCGCCATCACAGGACCGTCCTGGGGAAAAAAAATCTCATTTATAAGAGGGGTGCCCTCTCTCCCTGCTGCTCTCTCTCCCTGTGTATGGTATTCCTGCATGCTCTCTTACTCCTGGATTACAATCTCTTCATCCATTATTAATGAAGTTAAACTACTAGTGGCATGCTGAATGTGCTGCATGGGAGATTTGTAGCTAATCCAGCGCAAAACAGCCCCAGTCACATAATGAAGGGAAAAAAAGAACAAATGTCAACAGTTTCACACTGGGACTGGATTAGACACCCCCACCTCACCCTCCTCGTTCACGCACGGCCTCGCTTCCCCCTTCCCTTTTCTCTCTTGCACAGCACACACACACACACACAGCAAAACCTCACATCCAGCGTGAAGAGCTACGAGTATACGCACATCTACCTCTCTCCATCACCTTTTCTGCGATGTTTCCCCCGCATCGGATTAGTGAATCTGAAGTACAGATTTGAAGCGAAAGGCCAAAGAGCCACTGAGGTCTAGATGTGAAATCATCCTCGCAGTCTTCCAGAGATTAACAGCTGCAACACCCGTTTCTTAAAAATCAGCCACAGTTCCAGTCTATGATGTTTGGGGGTGTGACACCGAGATGTGCAACAATAATGCAAGTGGATGTTGACCCCGCATCGTCTTTAGGGTTCTCGTGTAGCGTGGCGATTGCACGGGGGTTGTGTCGGGGTGAAACGCCGTGCAGTCGTGTACAGTGCAGCCAGGCGATGTGGCTCCATGAAAAGGGGAGACGAGCATGAAACACTGGAACTAATCAGAACACATGACATGGGACTAGCATCCTGATTTCAGATTAGCCATGTCGTATCCACCCTCCCTCCCTGCCTCCCTCTCTCTGTCTGTCTCTATATCTTTTATCCTTTGTCTGCCACTTGGAGTTGTTCTTTTGATCTGCAATTAAAATCTGCTTGTAGGTCGACTGCATTTGCTTATTTTCTCCTTCAGTGTTCTCATATCCGTCTCTCTGTTGCTTCTCCATCTGAAACACTTTTTACACATCAAATTTTCCAAGATAGTCTTTTAGGTCTTTAAACTCAATGTCACAAAGATAATAAAAGCTAAAAACTAATGTGATTTACCAGACTGAATATGAAATGCCATTTACTTTTCACTTTATTACTCAGTCTGACATTGTGTTCACATTTTGGATAGAGGATTATTTTGTCCAATTAGTTACGTCTGACATGTTGTTCCTTCGTTAGTTGGTCTGGTTAATTTAAGGTATATCCCAATTTAACATTTGTGGACCAGGTGGACCTGCAGCAACCTGTAAAGCTGCACTGATCAACAATGAACTGTCTGTGCGGGATATCTGGAGATCTTAAACAAGGCTACAGCCTTAAACGAACTTGAAGACATTCACTCTGAGCGAGGGTTGCAAGACTCAAAGAACTCAAAAACGGATCACATGACCAGGTTCTTGGGATTAAATGGCAATTACATACTCAATCATCACTACAACATCTACTACTACGGCGGATCAGCTGGTCTTGGGTTTGGCTTGTGTGGGTTTCAGTAAAACGTCCCTACAACCGCTGAACATATTGTCATGAAATTTAAAACAGATTTCCACGTTCCCCTCTGAGTGAATTGTAATATATCTGAGGATCCTGTGACCTTTTCTTCAGCACGATCATGTCAAAACTCAAGCGTCAGTGGCGCTGTGTTTAGTACTAATTAGCAGTTGCTAACATGCTAAAGTAAGAACCTAGCATCTTTACTTTACTAGAGCCTCTAACTGTAGATTCTGGATAGATTGGTGTTGAAAGCACTGCAGTCAAAATTGAGGAAACAAAATGTCAAATCTAATTCATAAAAATCTGCATGAACACTGCCTGGGTCAGTTTTTCTCTCCTCAACCACTTTCTAGAGTGAATTATTTCTCTCGCTACTTAAATCTCCCATGTATATCTTTATTTCCACATATATTCTAAGGGTTTCATCTCTCTAGTGTCTGGAATCAGCCTCCGTCTCTGCAGCTCTTTCGCCTCCCTCTCCTCAGGCCCCCGTTTCTCTGCCACAGTCGGCCAATTAGAACTAAGCCGATTCCAGTTGTGACCTTTGGGTCCTCCTCGGGTCTGCTGACAGGAGAGTTAGCATGTAGCCGAACTGTTTTACATGTTATCGACAGGGCGGGAGGCATCATAGTCATTTTATCACACCAATTTCATTCTTGGCCGATTTCCCCTTAGGCAGGTTAGTGGCAGCTTCCCATTGATTTTTCATGTAATTGATCAGAGACCTGCTCGAGCAATTTATTGGCCCACTCGCACCTGTGATTAAGGCTGAGGCCACATGTGTTTATGCATGCACCGGCTATTACTTTCACCGAGATCAAGCGTGTGCCACAAAGCGCCGCCGTGCCGTCCGTCTGTAATGGAAGTCGTTCTCGTCTTGGGGACATTTCCAATCATGCTTGACCAAAGTCGTGTCGTGTCCAAAGTCAAGAGGAGCAGAGACAGCCTTGTCTGACTGACCGGCACTGACAGGAGCTAATGTGTTCACATAAAAACAAGGAGCAGAGTTTAATTCAAAGTAATCCTTATTCATTTGAAGCCGCCTCATGCATGGGATTAATATTAGAGCAGTCAGGGGGCCAAAACCACAATGACATCAGCTAAGCATTTTCTTTGGAAGCCGAGGATGGGATAATTACAGAAAGAAAGACAAAGACGGAGAGCTGAGTACTTTTTAAATATACACCATGTTAGCTGGGCATGTCGGGGAGAAGTGAGGGCAGCCTAACATGCAAGTCATTTATTGGCCTTGCGTATTACGTTCTAAACCACAAGCCATGTTGCTGAGTTGGAGTGCTTAGCGTTGGTGTAGCTCATCTCCCTTTGGTACTGTGACAGAGCTGGAATAGTAAGGATCAGGCATAAAGCCGCTCAACAAGCTCAAGAGCTATCAAAGAGCCACCCTTTTAATTTGGTTAATTTACAGGCAGCTTTTTCACTAATAACGTTCTTGGAGTGATACTTGACAAATGGAAATACACACAGGATATTTCTGTCTCAGAGGAGAAAGTCCCCCATCTAATGTTTTTGTCTTTCTTCCTCCTCTTCTCTTCTCTCACTTCCCACTTTTTTTCCCCTTCATATTTATCCCTCCGTTCATTTGCAGAGAAGTCGCAAACCCTCAATAAAGCTAAATTCCTGGCTATTACTTGATTTCTAACATATTAGCAGCGCATAAACTGATTTGTTTAAAGATTTGTGGCTTTGGAAACACCAGTTTGACTTAAAATTTTTATTACACGGCCACAGAGTGTTGGCCAGACGGAGCACCAGGCGACAATCACATGTGGTTTGAGGCTAAATGTGAAGAAAAAAAAAGAAATCAGGCTGGTTTCTCAGGCAAAGAGAACCCTTGAATAATGGAACCACTTCACATCTGCATTACTCAAGCTTACCGATGCAACTGTGACAGTGTATCATGGAACTACCTAAATAATATGGGAAAATACACTTTTAATGACGGCATATATGGGGAATTAATTCAAAAAGCAGAAATCAGAGACAAGCTCCTTTAAGCGGATTTTGCTCCTTTTGTGATTTGATTGTAATTTAATTGATTCCTCATGGCATCAGCAGGATGCAAAGGCTGCAGAGATGGGTAGAGGTCTTTTATAACACCAAAACATGTATTCTGCATGTAATGTGGGACCACTTGTGTCAAAAGGCCCATTGCAATGTATTAATCCATAGGAAATAGGGCCTTTTTCTGCAGAAATTGCATATAAAAATACTAATACAGGCTGATGAATCTGCATATTTAGTCACTTTAAATAGTCAGGGCCTAACAGATTTAAATCAAATGGGACAAATGTTGTTTTATGCATCACATCATGTGCACACACACACACATTTTAGAGCCTGAAAACCATCCTAGTGAAACTGTTTGAGCCAATAAACAATAAATAATTAGATCATTCATTTAAAACAGAAAAAGTTCTTGCAGCCAAACTACTTTTAGATATTGTGTGGCTGTGTTTTTTCTTCCTGCCTGGCCAGTCTATCATCTCTCCTCTTTTAAAGTGGAGCCTCAGATGCGTGCTGATATACATATAAAAAAAAGGAGCGTTTTAAAAATCCTCTCCAGTATGCAGGAGGGAGGAAAAGTTGAAATGTCCAAACTGCACTGACACCGGCGGGGGCTGATGTGCTCGTTAAGAGTCAGGAGAGAGCATCAGCGGAGCGGGTCACCCTGTTTCTCACATCACAGCCCCATCAGAAATTCTTTCAAGTGTCCTTCTGCGTCGCCCAAAGATGACAACGGCGAATCGATAAGCGCTTGAAATGAAAAGAAGCCGCCGGTTTGCCCCCGAGGCGAAAGATTTCATACCCGCCAGCCTTCTCTGAACTCCAGGCATTCCTCTGCACCTTTCTGCGTGAGAAAGAGGAGGCTCTTGACGGGTTTTTTCCCCCACTCTCTCTCTCTCTCTCTCTCTTTGTAAGAAGGTAAGAGGAGAATATAGCCGCAACCATCGTGCCTCTCCAGGCGCCTGCTTCTCTCCCCGTGCAGGCGGGGCGAGGTTTTGCGCATCCACATGATGTTTCAGGGCTGATGTTTTTCTACTCCCGGCTCGTTTACTTGCATTTTTTTTTATTGTTTGCGTGTTCGTGCATGCCATTTCACAGCATCTGGTGTTATTAAAGCGCACGGGTTAAATGTAGAAAAAAGGAGGGAGCTGGTTTTCTGCGTAAATACGCACATTTTTATTTATTTTTCCTCATATTAGTTTGCATTTGACCCACTCTGCATGTGTGTTTAGGCGAGAAGAGGTGAATAAAATGTGCTCTTGTTGGGCCTTTTGTGCCAAACCTTTTCTTTAATCCAATATTTTAACTTTAAAATAAATACACCTAACCCCTAGGAGCTGTTAGAAACCACATTCTCTATTATTATTTTTCTTTTACGCATTTATTATGTTTGTGCTACCAGGATTCAAATCATCCTTTTTTTTTTAACTTGAGGTTGGAGGGGTTGGATGATGTGCCACGTTTTGCTTCAGTGTCCCCCCCTTTTTTCCTTTTTTTTTTTGCCCATAAATTCCCGTGTGGATGTGCGCATTAATTACTGGTTTAATGGGAGTATGACTAAAAATGTAAAAGAAGGATTAGGGCGCAGGGAACGCAGGGCCTCCGTCCGGTCTGCTCGCCTCACTTAAGATGCGAATGGGGGAAAAAATCAGCCTGTATCTAACGAAACGGATCTATAAAGAACATTTGCATCCGAGCCAGCTGTTCACTTCATCTGCACATAAATCCGCAACACGATAGCGCTCTGTCTGGAGCCCAGAATGCATCCATTTGAATACTTCCACCTCTAAATATCCCCCCAAAAAATATATAGTGTGTTTTGCAAATATATGTAAAATTAGAAAAGGAAAGCTGTGCTTAATGAGAAAACTGGAAGCTCAGGTCGGTGTTAATTGGACTAATTCTACTGACTGTGCAATAAGAAGGAATAAAAATGCATTTTTTCATTTCAATTAATTCCCTGTAAGTGGATTAAGAGAGGAATCTGTTATCACTGTTGTTTGGTTTGCACGCGTGGAGTTTGGATAACAAGCAGTTAAGTTGCTGCTTGTAAATAGCAGGTTTAGGCAAATTAAACCTCTATATGTTTTGCATGTGTGTTGGAGGAAACGCACCAGGGCGAGCAAACAGGAATATCCCATACTGTATTTTTTATTTCTAAAGATGCCACTGATTTTTTATTTTATTTTTTATTTTTTGGTTTTATTGTTGCTGAAAGTTGAGAGGCTGCGAATTGCCCTCCGTTAGACTCCACAGCCACGGGCGCATACAACAAACACACCCCTTTTTTCGAAGCGCGCACACGCACAAACTCACACACACACACACACACTCGCGGGGTCCCACTCTGAGCTCAAAAGCTGGAAAAATTGCGCCACTCTTGGAGCGTCCTTTCAAGGGGGGGGAAAAAAGTTGAGGAAGACAGAAGAGGACGAACCAAGGGGAGACTCGGATGAAAGCGCCTCCTTCGCCCACTTCTCCTCGCACTGTAAATAGCCTACACGGTTATTTACGCGCATTAATGAAACAATCCTAAAGGTAGCGCTGCGTCTCTGTTTTTGGATACACGGCGGGGGAGCACATCCACGCCACGCTCGCATTTCCTGGACACAAACTTCGACTTCAGTGGACCTTTGTTGAAGTTGCCTGATTTTTTTTCACTAAAAAAGCACAACTGCTGGTGTGTGAGTGAGTTTCGGACAGTGGAATTTATCTCTTCGTTTTAGAATAAAAAACGCCGACGGCTGGGGGGAAAAAAATCCACCGGTGTCTACAACTGGTAAGTGCAGTAGAGGAGTACAGGCACTTTTAAAAAAAAAAAAACCTGAGATGTGAGTTAATGCAAGTGAAGGAATTTGTTCCACCTCGTGTTTTTGTCCGCTCTGCGCGTTTCTGCTGTGAATTTCAAAGCCGTGGCTGTAACATAAAGGAGCATGAAGTGATGTGAGGGCAGGGTTCGCCTTACAGGTCGGCGGATGATAATGATGTATCGTTAGCGGTGATGGAGTGTGTGGAAATAAAAAAAGAAGGGACCAGAAACAGACTGTACTGTCTTGCAGTGGGTGATTTTTTGGGGAAGAAAACTATTTTTATCGCTTTACTTTACGTTTAGGCATTTTGGCACCGTTTACGCATTTTGGCACCGTTTTGGTTCTCTGGCTGGATGTTTAAATAAAATGCGCAAAGCTGTTAAAGCAAAGCGTTTAAATTCTCCTAAACTAACGCAAATAAAATCACGAGGCAGTTCTTTTTATTTAACCAACTAACAAATAACTGTGCGTAAAGTAAGTTCATATGCGTTTTTAACCTCCTCTGCGTTCGTTTTCAATATTGTGAGGAGAAAAAAATAAAAGAAATGGAGAAAAAAAAGAGGCGACGTTCACGGTCTCACGCCTGTAATTAATACAGGACCATATGATGGAGGTTAGTCGATTCATCTCCCGGTAAAGGCTGCAGTCTCATGCTCTGCTGTGTTAATTTCAGAAGTAAAGCCAGTGCGAGGCACTGCCAGCTTTCTGTCTGCACTGGGCCTGATGCCATGTGAGTCACTGATTCATATCAACTGTTGGTGGTTTAGAGCACAGAGAGTCCATGAAGTGAGAATGAATGGATGAACCAGATTAATATAAGCAAGCAGAATACTGATACAGCTATTTTTAAAAACGCTCCTATGGGGGACAATTAATATGAAATAGAGATAAATGTGTGTTTGTCAGGCTTGATTTGAACCACAACTACAACGTAGACAAATGCACTATTATTATTATTGATAATAATAACAATCATAATAATAATTTATATTATATTTAAAGAAAACCATGCTATATGACATCTGCTTTCTTATGTATTTTTTTAAATTTTTAAATTGCAAGACTGATTTTCTTTGACTTAATCCCATCCCATAATTTACATATCATACTGTGTTTTCTCGTGTTAAATAAGTTTTTTTTTCTGTAAAATAATAATAATAAAAAAGCATAGCTTTAATTTTAAGTCTCCAGCATAAAGAATAAATACCAAAAAATAAAATGAAGATAAAAATATCTAAAATTATTCCTCCAGTGCTGAAATTGTGCTTACATTTTTACACAATAAAATTTTAAAAAATGAAGAAATAAAGCCTTTCGTGTCTTCGGAGGCCGCGGAGGCTGAAATATTGGAGGGACCTCTCATTAAATCTCACTGATTAGATAACACGCAGCCACATGCAATAACCTTCCACCTTCCAGCCTGACCCCCCACTATTTCATTTTGCAGCGGGGATAACAGAGGAGGGGGGGCGAGAAGAAAGGTCGTGCAGGTACACACCGTGTAAAACTTAACCTCCAATATCTGCATCTTTTGAATTAAAGAGGGGAGAAGAAGAGAGGAGAGGAGAGAAAAAAAGAGCCCGCAGATGATGTAGAGCAGGTGAAGAGAAGAACTGAGGAAAATGGTTAACAGCATGACTGCATGCAAATTTCCCCCGACTTGAATTATCATAAGCAAACAGTGTGAGCCTGGACTAATAAAACCCCATCTGTGTAACTTCATATCGAGGTAGTATGAGGGCTGCGATAATGAATTTTGTAATATCCCACCGACAGACATCTCAATCAGACTCTAATCCCGTGATTTTACTACGGAATCACTCCACTCCCAACTGCTGCAGGCTGCACCAAAACGCTAAATCCGACCCAAGCAAAAAACACGAAGCCTTTTACAGACAGCACAGAAAATAAATCACTAAAATATAGAACAATTCAAGGTGTTCTAATATGAAGCTTCAAACTATAATGTGCCTTAAATCAAGTGAAAAGAGGGTCGAAATGAGGAGATTATTCTTTCTTTTTTTTGTCAAATGAGGTTTTATTTTGAAATACAGGTGTAATTTTTGTGCCTAAGCTCAATTTGAACAGCTGTTTCCTGACACATGTGAAATTATAATCGTGAATTTACAAAAAATTAAATAAAAAATGACACTTTCAAACCAGAAAGTGGCTCATTAGGATGCTTATTTTGCAACTAGTGTCATCAGTCCCATCCCAACTTCTTCATATGTCTGTATTCTTATCAATAATATAAATTGTACTTTTTTTTCCTCTCTCCACAATTTGTGCATCACTATAAAACATCTCCCTCCAGATTACCAGCATTTATTTTTTTACTTCTTGCAGTCTAACACGCAGGCTGCTCCTTTGAACACTTCTTTTTTTTAATGTTGACTCCAAAAATGACTGACTGCAGAGGCACAACTGTAAGACAGTGAAGCGCACAGGAGGTTTATTTACCAGTCTTAAAGGCTAATTATGGCTCTTTTGTCTGTTTTTGCAGAGGCGCTTTCCTTTAATTGCCATAATGGACTCCCACTGTCGCAAACTGGCCACCACCTGCGCGCAAATAGGTGAGTATCCGCATCCAAGACGCACCAATGTGGAATGTTTTACCAGCAGAAATAATTAAGAAACACAATATTAATAGATGATTGAACCTGAACAGAAATGATTAGAAATACATTTACAGGTAAAGGAGCTCTTATTAATACAGATTTCATGTGTGCTATTTTACAAATATGAGCTGAAATAATTAGTATTACTTATTTTAATATTGCAGGTCTATTTAAAGATAAATTGATAACATTTTCAACATTTTAAAAGCCTGATTGTCCAAATGTTGGAGCACAAAAATAAGAATAAAAAGAGTAGCTGGCATCTTACTGCAAATTCCTATTAATGCATCATTTAATTTACCTTCTTCAGAAGTGGCACAGGCTGTAGGGAATCTGTTATCCTATTAGGAAAATATCCCTTTGTTAAAATAACAGTGTGTCCAGCGTCTTAAGAGAATCCCAGCACCTTTAATTACAGTCAAATTAACGCGAATTTCCCATTAAAATAGTAATAACTCCTGTTTATTATGATGTTTTCCCATTCAACTCTTTACAATTAAACTCCACCTCTGACTCTAATTTTAATTCTGCAATCTATAGTTTGGAGATTTGTGTAAAGCTGCTTTTTGTGGATTTTTTAAAAGCAAATTTCACTCATTTCTTTAAAAATATGTTTTATTTTTGGCCTCCTTTGCTCGTCAGTGCAGTGTGGAGAAGTGAAAGCAGTTTGTTCGCTGTCTTAGAGGGACACCTGCTGGTGGGATTGGGATCAGCACAGCTTCGGTGCTGCACAGAGGAAAGAAAACACAGACTCATCCACAGATTTCAGAAAGAAACAGAGAAGTTTTTTTTAAAAATCACTCAGACTTTATTGCGTCCTTTAATTTTACATTTCCTGGCATTTGACGCAGCGAGACAGTCGTCCCAAAACAAGCTCATTTATCCCCAATGCTTGTTAAATATGCTCACAGATATTCTCAGAAATCTCCACAATAACAGCCCCTAAAATAGACCGAAGTAAAGCTGCATTCGTGCACGACAAAGCCTGGGATTTATTAATTATTCTGTGATGTGGCGGGGAAATGGCATCAGGTCTTGTTAGGGGTCTTAAACGAATCACCAATAACACTCATTCTGCTCCATTTAGCGCGCATTTTACGCGGCCGTGCCATCGCTCCATAGGCTGTGAACGGGCATTGATTAGGAATAATAACTAAAAATAAAAAACAAGAGTGATGCGTGCAGATATGGACACTGCGGTGTAATATATGCAGCGCTTGTTGGATTGACTCCGGGGAAAACTAAATGTATAATGAAAGCCCATTCGTGAGGAGGAATATACTAATGGAGGAATCTGATGTCTCCTTAATCCTATGTAAAAAGCCTCGTCGTCTCCCCCCCCTATATTGACTGAATTGCTAATTAATGGCCCTCTATGGCGGAGGCCTATTGCGCGCAGTAATCCGCAGAAGAGAGATAAAGCATTCAGAAGGTAGAAATGAAGAGGAAACCGATAATCCACTTCAAGTTTAGTATTACAACACGCCTGGAAGGAAGGAGGGAAAATAAAGGAGCAACAGACTGTTCGATGTTTGGCACAAAATAAGACACAGAATATTATTTAAGCCTAATTATGAAATTTAACCCAAGTAATGCGCATTATTACCATTGTTATTATTATAGGTAGTAGTAGGCCTAATGGTTCTTCACTGTCTTCGAGGGAAAGTTGGGAAATCTGAAGTGTGCCTATTAATTATTACATTATTTACATCAAATAATAAGAGATGGAGGTCAATAAATCCACTCCAGTTGAATTATGATTACATTGTGTGTGTGTGTGTGTGTGTGTGTGTGTGTGTGTGTTGCATACAGTCTATGGTCTGCTGGTATTTATATATCTGGGGCTTTCAT
>OMNN01022606.1:1567-15275 GCA_900302755.1 Chromis chromis
GTTTACTTGAAATGAAAAATACTCATATGAATAGCTGAAATGTTTAGTTGATTAATTGCTTAGTCGATTCACAAGAAATAAACCTGCAACTTTTAAAATAATTATTGATCAAAGTCTATTTCAAGGGTTCCAGCCTCCACTCAGTTTCCATTTACATTTTAAAACTTAAGATACAGCATATTAACAAAGAATGCATAAATTAAGTAAATAATACTTACAGTAAGTAGTTACATTCAGTACATTTGTTTTTGCATATTCTGAACATTCTATAAAAATGTATATTCCATCAGGAAATGGACTTCTGTCTCCACCTGTCTTTTACAGTTCAGTAGTTGATCCCCCTCCTTAATACCCACTTATGTCCAGTAGGTGGGAGAAAAGAGTTGTTAAATTTTTATATCCAAAATAAAGAGAATTGAATATCCTTCTCCTACAGAGTCACAGTATCTGCTAACTGCTAAATAACTGCCTCATTAGTCCTTTTTTGCCAGACAAACTGAGGTAATCATTGAATTTCCACAGTGAATTTTACCATTTAGAGCTCCGGAGAAACATTTCTCCGTCATTACTAAGGGAAGCAACCAAGTTATACTTACATTTTACATTAGGATCCACTGATTTGATTTCTGATCTGATCTACTTTTTGTCTTTGCCACTGTGTCATTCCTTTTGGCTGTGAGATATGAATCATTGCTAATGATAACGCATTTTAAGTCTAATAAGATTTTCACAAGGTTACTGAGGTGCATTTCTGGACCAGTGCATCCAATCTACTCCTGTTTAGTCATTATTTAGATACGATAAACAGCCTCCTTCTTCCCTTTGACTTCACATTCTTAATGCTTCACTTGAGAAATTTATCTGTCCCCCCAATGACCTGGTCAGTATTGTGAAGCATAGCACACTGCTATTTCTAGTTGAACAAATAATCTAACCAGCCTCTGTGAGTCTCAGACTTCTTTTCCTCCCTAAATACGCATGTTTTATGGCTCCCTCTTGGATAATGGACTTTAAGATTCCCATCAACTAACACACTGACCTTCCTGCCTGTAATCTTTCCGAGCCCTCATTTAATCATGCATTTAGTTTTCACTTTACTTTAATGACGATATCATTTAAGATTAATGTGTAAGTGCATATATCTAAACGTGGGTCCTGCCATGCATGTGACCTTCGTGTCAGATATTTCTAACTGCACTGGCTTGAAGGGAGTTTTTTAGACACTCAGCACAGACCACACAGCTTCCTAGTTACTCATGTTATTGTTTAATCTCTTTAGTCTGCAAGATTATTGAACCTCATTCAATTATTAACTTATTTTCATTTTGGGGTAAGTACGGTGATTTGACCAAGTAGGGATTTTGGCATGAATTATCTTGTCAGAATTTATTTTAGAAGAGCTATTAGCTTTACTATGATGGAAGAAGGTGAAATTACTTTATCATTACAGAGTCTGAGGTATTAGAGAGACGTATTATGTGTCAGTATTATGAAACTACTCTAAAAGAAAATTACCTACAGCAAGGTCTGGGAATTTTCCACAGCTCAGACCTTGATTCTGAGAAGACACATTGTTGTTGCGAGTTGTATCCTCAAGGACCATAAATAAAATACCCTTCAGCTCCAGAAGTATCGATGTCCTGACTATTATTTCTCATATCGCATATACTCTATATGTTGCCATGCTCTGGTTCTCTAGGGAAGGTAATGTTGTTCTGCCCTCTGGTCCAGACTGTAATATCTCAGCAAATATCTGATGGGTTGCCATGAAATCTGTCTAAACTGTAATAAAGCACCATCATCAGTTAGGTCCAATATCTTGATGTAGGACTAATTAAACCAAATGACATTCCCATTAGCCAACTGCACACTGTGTTTTGTCCCACTTAGCAAATTGACCATGCAAACAAGCCAAACTAAGACAGTAAACATTGTAAACATCACCTGCTGAACATCAGCATGTTGGCGTGATCGTGATGACGTTACTAAATGGCTCAAAGCTGTTTCTAAGTGCAGCCTCACAGAGCTGCTAGCTGCTGCTCTTAATAACCGTCAGTGAGTCACGTTGTCACTAAAATTCTATATCTGTTTACTGTGTTACATCTCTGTCTGAATTGGTGTTCACACATGATGTCGCTTTGGCTCAACATATCCTCTCCCCATGCTTAATCTAAGAGGGGCAGTTTGTGCAAAGGCAAGTCATAAATTCAAAGCTATGTAATCGAATGACTGTAATCTGATTGCTACCAGTGATGTACACTGTTACATTGTACATGACAATAGATTTATAAATGCATATTGTGTCTTGATTTTGGAGGCATTACTGTCAGCGGCTGTCTTGGGTGAGTGAAGAGTGGCTTATCTCGTGCCACCATCTCCTACTCTTACATTCACTTACTGTACGTTGCATAAGCAAAATAAGGAGGCTACAAACAAAACTCCACAATGGTGACATTAAATGATGATTCAATATTGCACACTTATTAACAAATAATGAGATGCCTATCAAGCCCCTTGATTTGGAAATAGGCTAAAGTTGTAAACTGTGTACCTAACTGCTTTGCAGATATGGAGAGGAATACATTTATATGTTTAACCAAGGAAATTCTCATGAGCGAATGATTAATGACAAGTGTGAGACGAGGGAGTGAGAAGTGCATATGCTAATGACATGTGTCTGTCTGCAGGTCTGTGAGAACAGAGGCAGGGAGGGAGAGAGAGGAGAGGGAGAGGAAGGGAGAGAGAGAGAAATAAGTTTACACATAGGCAGGATCAAGGAGTGAGAGGAGAACATTCATGTTCTGGGAAGAAGGATACGATCTGACGGTCATTTAGGAGAAACCATGTGAGGTGAGTCAATAAGCTTTTGTCAACATCTTTTTGGGGATTTCATGTATGCAAACATAATTAAATGACACAAATTCTCACTCTTGAGTCTTGCAAAAATGAAGCTTTGGTTAAGACTTAAAGATGTATATAAATGTTTAGTGATTAATTTATGTCTCGTTTTCTTTGGTTACACATTCACAGGATGTTAGCTGACATGTAGGCGGCTGGTTTAGACTTGATTAAGCACTAACAGTATAGAGCAGCTGTTCTATAGGACAAGTCGAGCCTCAGGGCAAACTGTTCACTCTCTCAAGGCAAGTTATACGCTTTAGTACTTTTAAAACTTATCAGAAGACTTTGTGTTGTAAATTTGAGATAATTTGCATTTTAGTTGTAATTGTGTTGTATGTATGATTGTGTTGGATGTGGTTAGTAATACTGGATGATCAGGTTAAGCCACGTTGTTTTAAGTGCAGTTATAATGAATATTCGTATAACTGTGTGTTACAAAATCCACTTCAAGTTTATTCCAGCATTCATTTGAATTAAGATCAAAAGCCAAAAGTAAACATTTCACCAGTAATTAAAACTGCATTTTGTCACTGGCTTCTTACATTAATTCAGATTTGAATAATATAAATGACATGACAGCGGTCGATATTACAGTAACCATGTGGGAGTTTTTCCAGTGAGCAGCAAAGCAATTAAGTTTCCCAGAAAAGACGTTAGAGATCGCTCTAATGGAATCAACATAGTCTGGATAAATTAATGTAGCAGAGAGAAAAAACTGCAAGGAGCTCAGTTCAAAAACATAAGGCAAGAACACACTGAGCACATTATTATATAACACCTCCTTGGATGTCACGTTACCCAAAGATTTACCTTAGTGCTCTTGGTGGTTTCACTTTTCACATGTTCAATTATTGATTTATAATGTCGGCCCACCGTCTGTCTTTCTGGCCCGGATGTTTTGCCACATTGCGATCGCTTACTGTTGACTCAACTACCTACTTAATTTGTACTATGAGCCTGGGGATTTTCATGTCCAGGTTTTCAGGACAGCTGCTGAACAAAAAGAAGATAAAGGTACTGTTATGTTGAGCCAACCAGTGTGTGGCTGCAATAATATATAATTCTTAATTGGCAATAAGCAATCAAACATACATTGATCTATGCTGTGCATTGCTAAAGGATCTACTATTACTCATTAAAGTTGAGATATAGTGTGTAGTCATGCATGTAATGTTTGCACAGCATGTGGCCAAAGTTTACACTTGGCTTCCGTGCAATATCTGTGTATATATACATGCAGCAGATACAGTACACAATATATACCACTTTCCATATCACATGGATTTATTGTAGGTATATGATATGACAAGTTTTATTAACTTCTTTTAGATTTACTTCCTGTTTACTTTTTTTTGCCTGTTTTTCAGAGAATAGAATTTTTTCTAAAACAGATAAGAGCTTTTTTTTTCCCCCCACTAGTACACTGTGAGTGAAGCAAGGAGACAGATAATACAGTGAAGTGAAACATGATCTTAGGTCACTCATGGTACTACAGTGTTGTGTTTCACCTGCTCCCTTAGTCATTTACAGAACAAAATGACAGTGGAGCCAAACATCATTGGCTTTTATTAGAGTTTTGTATTAGAATCGTCTCTGACTCTTTATGGCCAATAACCGCTATGGCCTAAGCTAGCCAGATGACCAGGGACACAGCTCAATCTAAACCCAGTCAATGCTGAACAAACAAAGTCGCCATGGTAACAAGAAGTGTTTAACCCTGAGGGAAATCTATTCAGAAACATTAAAACCTTGGATTCCCTGAAAGGCCAGGTACAGGTGACACACAGGCTCCTTTGAATTATTAACCTACAGCATGAGGAAAAAACAAAAGGTAAAATCCTCATCTCAGAGCTATTAGTGGGCAAATTATTATGTAAATGTAGTATTATTTAAGTGCTTTTTGCATTACAACAAAATTAGATAGAATAGAATAGAATAGAATAGAATGCTTTATTGTCATCATACATGGAGCATGACGAAATTAAGGATAGCTGCCATAAATCTGTAAAGTATTACATAAATGTAAAGCAACATGCAGGGAACATAATTACAAAGAAAGAAAGCAAAAAAAAAAAAACAAAGAAAGGGGAAATGTAATTATAAAACATTTAAGTCAGTCCATTTAAGTCAGAAATATATTTATATATACCAAATGTACAGCTTAGTACAGAAAAACTTTTCTTACAAATACATGATAATTTATGACATTATTATGTTCAATTGTAGCACCTTTTCAGAAGACTTTTAACAAAAATATTACCTGAAAAACTGACATCACCATTCAGCCCTGAGTACTGTCTGCAGCCTGTATGGCACCTGAGAGACAAAACGTGGTCAGTGTTACTCTAAGTCCATTTCTTCAAGCAAAAACTGCCCAATGGAAAATTACACTCTTGAACTTTGTAGCCACAAAAAATTGCTGTCAACAAAAGTGACCTGCACCAAATATTTTAGTGCACATTTGTGTGTATTTAAAGGATTACATCATCAGTTGAACTTGCACATCTATCTGTGAAAACTAGCACTGAAGTGTGTTTAACTGTGCAATAACACTCTATCTATTGTCCTTTCATCATACATTATCACGGTCATCATTATAGGAACTATTGTTTAAACAGTACCATAATTTCCTCCAACCCTATATCCGCTGCTCTTATCGTTGTCAGTGTCATCACTGTATATTACCACATCTGTCATCACAACATGAGTTATATTCTACTGGGAAAACCCTGAAGAGAATTAGAACACATGATTAAGAGTTTCCTGCCGAAACACGGTACATCCGTCGGGTTTTCCTGCTTTCGTAGTTAGAATAAATTTGACATAGCTGCTCTCAAACTAAACATAAATGAGCAGTTTGTTATGTTAAAGATGTGTCATAAAGAGGTGTTGATATCCCTTCGTCTGTGTGAACCATAACATATTGCTTGTGTAACTGTGTTATTTATGTTTGCATAGACAGGTCACTTCAGGGCAAGTCCAGAGGGACATACAGTAGCTGTGCAACAGCCACACAAGTGTTAGAGCTTCCATATGAGATTAAAGAAGTTTGCCAAAACTTGATGTCTTCAATTCCCCCTCTTCCACAAGGAGGCCAGAGAGGTCAAAGGTGGTTGTATATAACCATGATTTAATGATTTGTTTTAAGTTATTATAGATAACACAAGCTCAGTCATATCTTTGTGGTTATAGTATAGTATAGTATAGTATAGTATAGTATAGTATAGTATAGTATAGTATAGTAATAGTAATAGTATAGTATAGTAATAGTAATAGTGTATAGCATAGCATAACATAGCATAGCATAGTATAGTATTGTACAGTGATAGTTATAGTAATAGTATAGCATAGCTTAGCATCGTATAGTATTGTACAGTAATAGTTACAGTAATAGCATAGCATAGCATGGTATAGCATAGTATAGTATACTAATAGTATAGCATAGCATAGCATAGTAATAGCATAGCATATAGTATAGTATAGTATAGTATAGTATAGCACAGCACAGCATAGCATAGCATAGTATAGTATACCTACTAATAGTATAGCATAGCATAGCATTGTATAGTATAGAATTGTATAGTCATAGCATATTATAATAGCATATATAACTAATGGCAGGAATAGTGTAGGAACCATATACTGTATAAAGATGGACAAACCCTCAGTGACACCACCCACAGTTTCCCTGAAGAGCACTTTCATACTACACCATCAATGCTTGGTTTGTGTAAATTTTGTCAGGACAGAACAACCACTTATATATGCCATAAATTTAACTATGAATTAGAGACAAGTCCCTTTGGAAACTCTGCAGATAGATTATATCTACATTCTGAGAAAAAGTGAATAATAGTGTTTAAAAGTCCTCATCATGTGTTTCAAAATCTGTGAGTCTCTGAGTGTGAGACTGTGATAGGCGAGTATAGTAGCTGTGGATCTCGTCATCTGTGAAGCGCCTGACTCTGCCTAACTCCCAGCTAATCCAAAATGAGCAAAAAGGTAGAGCATGAGTACAAATAAGGTTGGCCAGGCATGGACTAGGCTATGCACTGTCCTGTGATGTCCTGTCATTCAAAGCAGCCGCATCATTAAATTAAACATAGTTTTGAGCCATTGTACAACATAAACAGGCGAGTTGTATACAAATTCACCTCCTGTACAATTGTCATGAACGGGGAATTTAGCTATAGAGACCAAAAACATTTTTCTCATCTAGCTGTAAACATATGTATTTCTACTATAAGTTGGACATTTTAACATGGGGGTCTATGGGCATCAAGTGGTCATTTGAGGAACTGCAGTTTTGGGCATGTTTGTCCATGTCGGCCTCATTTTTCAGCTCCATTGCATTTAGTGTTATAATAATTAATGATAACAGCATGACCTTTTCCAAATAATGTAGTCTCTTAATTATAGTTCCATCAACTTAGTCTGCTGTTATAAAAGCCACCTCTGCTTTCGAATCATCAAACCTTAATAAGAGCATTTGCCTTTATGGCAGTACTTCAAATAGCCGTACTGTGATAAGACAGCAGATAGTAAACTAAAATAGCGCTAATAAACATACATTACATATAACTGTCAAAGAACAGCCCCAGGCAGTTACACTGGTCACAACAGGTTGAGCATTACTTGCTTATAAAACACTTGAAACACAGCATTATATAGCTGTGCCTATTATCATGTGTCTAATTTCGGTTTTAAATGCATTTAAAAGCTTGTGGGTGATGCAGGGGAACAAATGAAACATGAAAGCAAATATTAGGTTGACGTAATCAAATTAGATTATCTGTTACTGGAAAGTGTATTGTTCCTGGTTTATTGTTTTAAAAGCTATGTAGAGTTACATTCATCAGTATGAGCTCAGCTTCTGCAAAACAGGGTGAGCACATTACAGAAAAACAGATGTATATAAATATATTTAGTGTTTATTCAGTTTCACAAAGGCAAATGGTAGTTTTAAGAGACCTTAGTGCCTTTAACAGCAAAAAAAAAGTCTTTAAATCTATTTTTAAAGCAGGATATGTGGTCAGATACGCAGCATTGTTTTTCTTTTGTCAAATCATCCACTACTTAAAGAGCTTAGATTTGTTTATATGACTCCTTAGACTGGGACAGAATGTTTTATGATTTGTTTTTAAGATCTTGCCTTGCATCGCCCTGATAGTGATAATATAGCGCAGCCTACGCTTACTAAATAATCCCATCTCCAGGGACCGGCTCTCTTACCTCAATATATATGTATACAAAGGTTCATTTTCTTTATCGCTCTCTGTTGTAGATCATCCAGGTCCATTACTCATTTCATAGATATATGTACCTCCAGACCAATTATTGCCAAATTCCATTAAGAAGATTGCTTTTTAATTTGTGGAATGTATACTTTCAGCAAAAATTACATACAATAAATCTACTGTGAGAGAAACTGCAGGATGTGCATAAGCATTACAATGGATAGAAGTAAAGGCATTGTAAGCACAGGAAAAGGATTATATGTTTTATGCTATATGGAAATGGTAACCACTGAAAGTACAAGAGCAATGCAGTAGGACTGAGGAAGTTAATACTGTATGTTTAACTTGTGGGTGGAAGGCAACTTTATGGAGTTCATATGTACATAGGAGCATGCGATACTGTAGATGACCTGAGTCTAAATGGTGGCGTATTGTGCTCTTGAGTTTGACTTTTTTTTAGTATATCTTTCATGTTCCTCTACAAGACTAATTGTGAAATTTCTAGTATGGATGCAGATGAATGCATGTATGCACAGGTGTATGCGACTTTTTTACACTGGTATGATCAGTGAAGATGAGATTAGATTACAGAAACCTGAGATGTACGCTACATGACACCACCCACAAGCCAGCTGCGTGAATGTCATTGAGTTATGTCTAATTTTGGCCACTAAATGTGTACACAAAGGGATATTTACATTCATCTAAACTACATTTTGTTATATTCAGATTAGACATCTGTGAGGTTAGGGATTGGTATAGGATATAGGAAATTATCCTAATGATTCTCCCTGTTTTAATCCAACAACTAAACAGCTTAGAGTAGAGAGTTAAATGAAATGTAAAGGTCAACACATGTCACTCAGCCCATTACCACCCTTAAGAATGGCTGGTTAGAATGAATTTTTCCTAAAAAGCATATAGTACAACTGTAAATAAACTAAATGAGAAAGAGGACTTAATTTCAAAGACCCCCTCCAGTGACAATTAAGTTTGTTTCACCTTGTTAACATGTCCATATGGTGTTTTTAATATGCTTGAAGACTCATCATGAGCAAAATAAGCAGTCAGCACAATGGCTGAGGATTTCAACCTTGAAACTAACAATGACTATGGCAAGCTGTTTGAACATTTAATAGCTGAGTTGGAATTGAAATGACAGATATCAGCATTATTTTAAGTACTTGTAATTACACTAATTACATTTTTTAAAGATAGTGTTATTCTGACTAGTCAAAACAACAGTTAGAGATATCTGGAGTTTAGTTTTGACTTGTCAAACTATGACATCTCTCAAAAGTCATTATGACTAATCTGAATTGTTGGGCATGACATTGCTCATGCAAGGCTTCCCATTGGATATTAGTCAAGCAAAGCATTTGAACAGTGTTAGCAGAAGTAATGGCAGCCGCTGAGGTGGATAAGATCTTCAGAAATGTCATAAAACAAAAGATCTTATCAGTAAGTAATGTGTAATTGTAGAGTGAAACCCTCAGTTATTAGAGACATAGAGACAGAGCTTTGACTTCAAATTACTCTGATATGTAGAATAGTTTTCAAAGGCAGTAATTGAAGTTGTATTAAATATGACTAAGCAGAATACCAGTTTGAGACGTCTACAATATCATTCTGACCTGTCCTTTATCTAGGATGCAGATATCCTGAACTAAGGGGAATTATGGATATTGTAAACTAGAATTATGACTTGTCAGAATTGTACTGTAGATATCTGAAATTGGAATTACAACTGTGATTCAGCTGCAGATATCTGCAATGTGACTTGTGGATATCTGCAGCTGAATTATAGATATCTTTAATGAGAAACACTATACACATCGGAAGAATGACATTGTGGATATCTGAAATGTTCTTTTTATCAAGGAAGAATTGAATTATAGATATGTCCAATACATATTCAGTCTAGCTATTAAATGCTAAAAAGGTTTGCCCTTTATGTGACGATCTCAAAAACACAGATAAACATCTCCAGGGCCTAAAGAACCAATCGTGTCAGCTTGTAGAGTGGGACTTTATGTATCACTATTCTTCTTCAGAATCAGTTTCTAGCTTGAATATGTATGGCTGAATTACTACAATATCACAACTTGCTCTTGTGTAGCATAAAGTAGTTTGTGGTGTGGGGTTGTTGGTGAGCCGGTGTGCTCGAGCTGCAGCAAGAGGGTAGGAGTAGGTGACGAAAGTGGCAGGGACTTCATAGATCCACACAAGCAACAGCGTAAGGTTGAATCTAAATCGTTTTTAGGCAGGAAGGGATTATTTTCATTAAAAAAAAATCTATGTATTTAGTAGTGATACACAGAGATGAGCCCAGAGAGAGCAATCCTATTTAAAATGTGTACAGCGGCCTATTGTCTGACATCTTATTTACTGCACTGATTTATTTTACTTCATCTTTATGAAACCTTGCTACTTACACAATGAAAGGAGACTGTAATTTATCATTTTCATACTTGTCAGTATTAAATTTCCATGTAGAACCCTGTAATAGTCAACTGTGTTCTCAAACCTTTTATTTTCTCAGTGACTATTTTTGGTAATTTGACCATTAACTGGCAGCTGCAGTTAGACTATTTCATTAAATGTCCAATAAATTAACCTACATTTAAAGTATGCAGACAATGAAATGTCATTCATATGGTGAAATGTGATTTTTTTTTCATGTAATCACTGCTGTTCTTGTTCTTCACCAGGGATGTGTTTACCTCAGGGGCTGTGACAGTGGCACTGTGGAAAAAGACATGGCTAGGAAGTGCTTTCCACTCACTGACGTCCTTCTGAACCTGATTACCTTTGAACACAGGCACCACAGAAATAATTGTCTGAGAGGAAAGTGAATTTGCGGCAGCTGGGGAAGTTTGGAGATTCGTGGATGAGTCCTTTTGAACAGTTTCTAGTGAGATCTGTTTCCCAGCGCCTGAGGAGGAAGGCATCATGATCTCCACAGCTCTCCGCTGGCTGGTCCTGCTGCTCTTTATCATTCTGACCATTGGTGGTAATGTGCTGGTGTGTTTGGCTGTTGGGCTCAGCCGCCGACTGTGGCGCATTGCAAACTGCTTCGTGGTGTCGCTGGCGGTGACAGATCTGCTGCTGGGCCTGTTGGTGATGCCCCTGTCTGCCACTCTGGAGCTGCGCAGCGGGAAATGGCCCCTCGGAGGAGCCCTGTGTAACATCTACATCTCAGTGGATGTCATGCTGTGTACAGCCTCCATCCTGACCCTTCTGGCAATCAGTGTGGACCGATACCTGGCCATTTCAGCTCCCCTTAGCCACTCCCGGAGAGTTACCCCTCTTCGGGTGACACTGGCCATCACCGCCATCTGGACCTTGTCAGTAGCTGTGTCCTTTGTGCCCATCCACCTGGGCTGGAACACAGCAGACTACAGAGTGCAGCACTCGGACTGGGGCATTGGGGATGACGATAAGGAGGGACGCTACTGCCAGTTTGAATGGAATAACAACTATGTTCTTATTTATACCTTTGCCTCATTTTACCTTCCACTGGTGCTTATGTGTGGAATGTATCTTTGCATATTCAGAGTGGCGCGAGAACAGGTCAGTGTTTCTTATGATTATGTAAAATGTGATGCAGTAGAATACAAGAGGTCATAACCTAAGACTTAAAATACTTTGTGCAACTGTCTGAGGTTATTATTCTGGAAATTAGTAGAAACACACACATCCAAGGGTCATTTAAATGTGATCCATCCAAAGTCACATTGCCTTGTAATGGTCTTGTATTATTAAGTCAATAAGCAAACTCAATCCTAAGATATCCTTTTCTGTGTCCTCTGGCTCCCTATCCTTCTTTTAACCCATCTTTTCAGGCCCGGCGTATTCGTGCAACCACCCCATCCTCTGCACGTACAGCGACTGCAGCCATAGCCCGAGAGCACAAAGCTACAGTGACCCTGGCAGCTGTACTGGGGGCTTTTGTCATCTGTTGGTTTCCCTACTTCACCTTCTTCACCTGCAAGGGCATAAAGGAAAAGACGAACCCCCCAAATACTCTTCACTCAATAGTCCTATGGTTGGGTTATTTCAACTCAGCCCTTAATCCCATCCTGTATCCAGCCTTCAACAGGGATTTCCGCAAGGCCTACGGAGAGCTGCTTCGCTGCCGAGGATCGTCCCGCAGAAAACTGCAGTTTACTCGTGCGTCTGTGCATAAACGATTGACCTTCACTAATGGAAAAAAGGCCTCCCAACAGTCTAAGGAACATATAGACACAGTTAAAACAGAAACGGAGGAGAAGAACATCAGTCTACTTGAGGGAAATGGTATCCCTCATGAGCCAAGATGAAAATGCCTTGGATTCTGTTGCACTTTTTACTGTTTTACTGTAGTGTGGCAGTAAAATATTATAATTGCAAACTCGCTCAGCTGCTCACAGTACCAGATTAGCTAACGATTTACAGTATCAGTTAAATGTTTAGTGTGAAGTGCCAAAGATTATACAATTCAAGGCACAATGCAGTGAACGTTACATAACTGTTTTGTTGGTGTACAAGATAGTACAAGTAGCAAAAATCTAAGTGCCTAATTTATAGGTTCATGCCAGTTTGGTGATTACATCCAATTTTACACTCAGAGAAGTTTGCAGTGTTGCGCTCTCTGTTTATCGGACACTTGGAGTGGAGTCGAGCTGCCTGGACTGAATGGATGACTCAATAAGTTTCCTAGCAAGCTGCATGGAGACACAGGTGGTTAAAAGTTTGCAAATTGTTTATTTTTTCTTTCTTCAGCTCTGGCAATGGAAGTGAATAAGTGACCAGCAAGTTGATATGATGCGTACAACATGTCCATGTTTGACTTGACCCAAGGAGGATGACCTAAAAGACTTCCTGGATGTTTCAACAGATGAACGGCAATTGAACTCCTTCTTAAATTTAAGTGTTAAGCTATGATGGAGACTGGTTGCAATGATTAAATCTGTGAAGCTGATTCCAAGAGTTTTCACAGTTTTTTTTAAAGAGTTTTTCAAGTGGACATGCTCTGCAATGCATTAAGTAAAAAGACAAACAAAGTGAGGACTATCTTGTTAAATCATAATTACAATTTTGCTACCTTTATGTAGGTTATAAGACAGTGATGAGAGAGGATGTGCAATGTAATTGTGAAAAATAACCTTGAGATGAAGAATTGGAATTAAAACGCACTGATGGATGTTATGACAAGTAATTTTTTATATATATATTTAAAATATACTGAAGCGTATTGCATTCACTTGGGAAAAAAAAAAAAAAAAGCTCTGTTTTTCGTGGTAATTTTTTTTTCAGCCGTTTTTCGTTCAAATTTTTTTTTCAGCCCTGTTTTTCATGGTAATTTTTTTTCAGCCCTGTTTTTCGTTCAAATTATTTTCAGCTTTGTTTTTCGTTCAAATTTTTTCAGCCCTGTGTTCCGGGAAATCCCGCGAGAAAACCGTCAACCTGCAAGAGACTCCTGATGGATCTATGGTGACTGCGCCGCACATGCCCCATCTTCAACTTTCTACCGTTTCGGGCAGCAGTTCCATTCCTTGATGAAAAATTGTTGAAGATGGGGCATGTGC
>OMNN01022638.1:2137-22513 GCA_900302755.1 Chromis chromis
TTATTTAAAATTAATATAAAAATAAAAATGAATAGTGATAAAACATAGGACAGTTATATACAATAGTAATATAAGTGACAGATAGGCCTGGTAAACAGAACAACAGAAAGAAAATAATTAGTTTTAGTTAACGTTTTTTGTTTTCCTGTATACACTAAGTGTGTTATGTATCCACAGGTGAGTGAGCAGAGCAGCGGGGTAAACCCAGGAGTGTATCTGGACGGCAGGATGTTTACCCGGCTACGTGCAGACGTCACAGCGTATACATGGTATCCCGGCATGCAGCAGGAGGCCGTTGAGAGATCCAGCAGCTGGTAGTGAGTTGCGAGAGCGCCGAGCAGGCAGCAGCTAACGGTCAACACAGCACCCTCATTTGCCACTCCATGTGAGATAAACCGAGCCGTCTACCTTACAGGTGACAGAAAATATGCTGTTCGGACGCCTGACGTGTTCCCGAAGCGGCTTTTGAGTCATCATTGTCACCCGGGTTTCATTTTGGAGGATTCCTCCCTCCACCCTCCGGATCGCACCGAACAGGCAATGACAACGGTCTCAGCAACCCCGCAGCAGATGAGGGACCGGCTGCTGCAGGCCATCGACAGTCACAGCAATGTGAGTAGAGCTAAGGCTAGCTGGCTAGCTAGCTGACGTTAGCTTGTTTACGTGCACTCCGGCAAAGTCGACATGCTTCTTGGCCCAACAGCTGTCAATTTACTGTTTTATTGTGTTTTTAAAAATGTGTATTTTACGTTTTGGGTTGGCACCGACATGTCGATTGTCTCGGAGAGGCGCAGAGACGTTGGGCTCGAGTTGACAGCTTGTTAGCTAGTTTAGCATTAGCGTTGCCTCCTATACACAGTAATCTGGCATTAACGCTAGCTGGTTTATGTAGCATGCTAGATGCTAACCTGGCCATTACACCAAAGCGGTTTAGTTTCTTCAACAGTATGAAGTAAAATAATCCACGCATTGTCCTGGGAAACACTTATTTCACTAATAAATCGTTTGTACGTCATACCAAGTGACCGGGGTTTCGTGGTAGACCGATTGAAGCTTGTAATTCTATCAAAACAAAGTACGTGAGCTAGCTAGCTAACTCTTAGCTTGAATGGCTAAAGCTACGTTTTAGGAAATAGTCGGACCCTTCCTTCTCAACTTAGTTAAATGCTAGCGGTAGCCAAATCAGCTAACACAGGTAGGACCACCGATACTCAAACGTTGATTGACTTTATCGACAGGGTAAGAAACTCCACCGAAGTTTATAATTCGAGCCCCCAGTTTTTGTCCACATGCTACACGTTTGCTGAAACGTTTGCAATGATGAAGGTTTTTTGAGTTGACACTTTGCCATCTTTACTTTGCAACGTCGTTCTGTCGCTCTGAAGTCGACAGACAAGCTAATGTCTCTCAGGCTAACTTGTAAGCTAACTTGCCCCCTTACACACGTTGCAGGCACGATTCAGTAGCTCTGGGTTTTTTCACACACTGGGGTGTTTCTAGCATCATCAGTTTAGGGTACTTGGTTAATCATAGATGTATCAGTCACTGACACTGATTTCTACAGTATATCAAGAGTGTTAATATAGTTCTCAATTTCTGAAGTACCCCCACTGTTATATGCTTCTGGTAATGGTAGTTTAAGGCCAGTACCAATTATTTGCTTTGTGTGGAGGTTAAGTTATCCCAATTGTGTTTATCCTCCTTGCAGATATGCAATATGGTGGCTGTATTGGAAGTAATTACCTGTCTTGAAAAGTATCCTATCACCAAAGAAGCACTTGAGGTAAGACCATTGTCCATGCATTACTGACTGCTTCACGTAGAAGTTATGTTGCTGAATTTGTTTCTAACTCTCGTACGTATTATTTATGTAGGAAACTCGACTAGGAAAACTGATCAATGATGTAAGGAAAAAGACCAAGGATGAAGATCTTGCAAAGCGTGCTAAAAAACTCTTGAGGAACTGGCAAAAGCTGATTGAACCTGGGCCAACTGTGGTTGCGAGTGCCCCTGGGTCTACCAATGGCAGTTCGCATCCATGCAGAACGGAGGCCTCTCCTCCTGACATTTCCCTGCCAGGTAAAGGTGTCCCTGAGGTCAAAATCAGAAATGATGTTCACAACACATATTCACCAAAAGCTGAGAAATCAAGCAGCCGCAAGCGCCGGGCAGAGCACAGGGACAGTGGAGTGCACTTACCAGAAAAAATCTCCAAGATGTCTTCATTTGATAACTCTGTTTCACCACCACCCACCAATGGGATTGCTGGCAGTCCTGATCTGCTGCCTGACCAGGAGGTTGTCCCGTCTCCTGACAGATCTCGACTAGAGCACCTTGATAATGATAAAATTAACAGAATTCCGGTTAATGCTGTCAAGCCTCGCCCCAGCTCTCCTGGAGTTGCCAAACTACCTAGCACTTCCTCTTTGATCAAAGTTGCTGTCATGCAGCAACAGGCCAGATTGGATGAAGGAGGAGGGGGCTGTTATCAAGACAAAAGTCCACGCGGCCTCACTACCAGTCCAAGAAGCATGAAGCAAAACACAGTGACCAAGCGCTCTTCAGCATATGCACCGAAAGGAACTCCAATCCCAAGCCCTTCCTCCAGAGACTCTCCCTTGTCTTTTTCCCAGCCTGTATCCTCTCCAAGCCAAGCCTCTTACGCTGACAAGCTGCCACATTCTTCTCATAGGTCTTCAATGCACTGGGCCACTTCGTCAGAAGTCCCATCTAATTGCCCACCAAAAGACATATCTGCAACACTGGAATCTCCGTCAGTCTCCCTTTCACCCTCTCTCCCCCAACAGAACTCAGAACTCCACAGACCGACATCTGAGGGAGCCATGGCTGTGTCTGATGACACAGACGGGACAACGGTACCCAACTCAGAGCATAAAAGGAGGAAGTACAGATCTAGAGACTACTCTGTCAACTTAGATGGCCAGAAAATAGAGGACACGACTAAGCCTGTACGGTTAAAAGAACGTAGATTAACATTTGATCCTGTCACAGGTCAGATCAAACCTCTAGTGCATAAAGAACATTCTCAAACAGAGGAAGCCCCCACTCCTGACCCTGCTGAGTCCAGGCAGAGAACTGAAAGCACTGTATATCAACCCGCTGTCCCAATCCCAGCCCCAATCCCAACCCCTGCCCCACTCCCAGCCCCAACCTCAGCCCCAGTCCCTGGTCCCAGTCCCAATCCCTTCCACCAAACAAATTGGAAGGAGCTGTCTAGAAATGAAATCATCCAGTCCTACTTGAACCTTCAGAGCAATGTGCTCACCTCCTCAGGGGTTCAGGCCCCTAGTGCACACTTTTTCATGTCAGAATATCTGAAAAGGGAAGAACAGGAGATTAAGGAGTCAAGGAAGACGCATGTTCTGCAGACGGACAGCTCAATAGGGGATTTACCGGGTGTGAGCAGGGAGGTGACGGATGAGGACCTGGACAGGATACACACACAGCACTGGGTGGGGGTGAACGGTTGTTATGACACCAAGGGTACCTGGTATGATTGGACAGAGTGCATATCACTGGACCCTCATGGGGATGAAAGCAAATTGAACATCCTGCCATATGTTTGCCTAGACTGAGGGGTTTGGGAAGGTTGTCCTTTTCCACTCCTTTCTTTTGTCTCCCCACAGAGACGAGATACTTTGTGATTTTGTTTGTCCACTGTGAGTTTGGCAAAAACCAGGCCTGCTAAACTCCCCTACCCACGCCTCTTCCATTTTCTGTGATAATCTATTAAGATTTTTGGTATAAAAAGCATAAAAATTAAAAGAATAGTTGAGTTTGTAATATCAAGGGCTGTTTCTGTTTTATTTTTCAAACTGAAAGCCACAGGAATGATGAGGCCCGTGTTGCAGAGTACTGCTGCTATCAGAAAGGCAAAAGAGAGCACAGAATTATCTCAGACAACCTGAAATGGCGTTACAAAGTGAATGTTTAATGTTCTACGTTGTATACCTATTTCAGGCACACTGGGGTAATACTGGTTTCCTTTTTACCTTCTAGTTTCTACAATCTAGGGTTGAATTTGAGGGAAGGCTGGGGTTTAGCTGTCCTGTCCAGACCACCATGTTGGTGCCCAGAAAAGGTGTTGATAGAGTTCATCTAGCACAGTTAGAGCTGAACATGTCCAGATTATGAAATACTGGAACATATTTGGCAGTTACAAGAAGCTTTATGTGAGATATAAAGAGTAAATTATAAATTTCTTATCATGTATACATCTATTTATTTTGACCAGTTCATTTATGGGATGTTCATCAGAACAGATGTTCAAAAAAACTATAGATTCTTTTTTTTTTTCTGTGTTTGCATCACAATGTTGTCAGCCTAATCTTCATTGTTAAAGGGGGCATACAAATGTTTGCATGGCCCTTCTTTAGGACTGGCCACTGCATTTGGTTATTAACATTCCAGGCTCCACCCTTCACCCACTTTCGCTTTCTCCATCATCTCTTACAGCTCCTACATGTCCACGCCATCTCAACACTGATGTTCTGAAAATTAACTTGGTTTCAAATGGTTCCATCAAAATAGTGTGGTGCTAATTTAAAGTTTAGTGAAAACCATCTGCCCATCCACTATTTCTCTTCCTGATAATGAAGAATGTCAGATCAGGTGGTGTTGCTCAGTGATTGCATTTGAGAGACAAAAGCAAGGATGTGTTTCAATGCTGGAACTCCCTTTGTTTCCATTCCTTTAGATATCGTTTGCCTTCTGAAGTTCTTTGACAGTATTTTTCTGAGTTAAACAGCCTTAGTGAATGTACAGGATTGTGACCTCTTATGCACTTGTACATAAGTTGACAACTTATTGGTCATTTCATCAATGATTAAATTCAAGTGTGAATAGTGACTGATGCTCCCACAACTTACCCATGTTCTGTGCCCATAGTTTATTCAGAGTTTCAGACACATTTACAGTTCTTGCTGCTGCTTTCAAGAGTTTAGAACCCATTTAGGATGAGGTGACATTTCTTTTGCTTCCATTTTTACATTCAGTAAACATAAAAAGGAGATAAAAAGCTGTGGGTATCAGATATTCTTGGGATTTTCCATGTGACAGACGACTAATACTTAAGTTTGTTTTCCCTTACTACTCATTGGTCACTACCATTTTTCACACATGATTTAAATTAGGATTGGCTTCTGCGCAGCCTCTCTGTCCATTCATCCTTTCAGTGATTCATCCCTACCAATGTGCCTTGGTAAACGGTAAATCTGGATTTGCTTCCGCACAAAACCCGCCTATTTGGAGCCGCGTTTGTGTACGAGAAGTCCAAATCCCATGATCAATATGACGCTGGTATATGCACCGTTTTCTGTTAACTTTTTTGTACACATGGATCGAGCGAGGGTGAAGCTGCAGACAATGAGAAACTGCACAAACACAACACAGCTGGCAATAAAGGAAAAGTGCTACAACTGGTTGATAAGAATCTGTTTTTCTGGAGTTTTGACTGGGGCATCTTTATTTGTTCAGTGTTTAACATCTCTCAATTGTTTGAAAAATAAAAATGATCTAAATCTTCAGCTCGGTCGACTGACTCGTGGGTCTTTTGCAGTGCCAATAAATGTTATCACTGAAGACGATGTTACGCTTTTGAAACAAAGTGGTCGGTCTGAGCTCTGTATATTTCTGCCATTTGTTTTGAGCTTCACTGTAGAAGCTGATTTATGCTGGAATTTGTTGTACTTACCCAGTTTGTCCATGTGGGGGTGCACATTGTCCATCTGCCTCCTTTGTTTGCATCTGTATGTGATGTAAGTGTTGGATGCTGAGAGTAATTTCAGTCCAGTTGGAGTTAATTGATCAGATGAGTCATTTTTATAGGCCCACAAATAACATAAGAATCTTTATTTAAAAAAGAATTTAAAAAAAAAAAAAAAAAAACACAGATTAGACTGCCCTCCATCTGTTTAGGCCTAAATTTGTCAACCTCCATAGCAAAAATGACTTCAGAAGTGATATTTTATTAGATTGCATATCGGTTACTACATGTCTGATAAGGGTCATCACGACTACGTCACTCCCTGCATGACTCAGTGAGCTGACGTAACTGCATCATCGATAACCGCATGAGTAACTCTCCTCCCCTCGGGCGCACTTACCCTCAGACTCTGAATCAGCCTCCTGCACACCTGTATGACGTAACCATCCGCCACACAAACCCAGAAATGCAGCTGCTGTGTTCGTGACCAGACAGGAGCTCAGACTCTGTGAGCAGATACACCTGGGCTTAGGTCATTGACACTTAACGAGGTTTTTACTTGTCGGGTTGGAATCTGTTGAGTGGGATAAGTGAGCATGTATCATGGAGGGTTCAGAGTCGGGCAAATTGCAACATTCAGTGAGGTTGAAGGTTTGTTAATTCACTGAGAACTGCTTGATTAGCTGATTTTATGGCCAACAAAACAAAACAATCTCGTCTGAGAATCTGAGTTTTAGCTTTGCAAGTTGAATTGATCATCCAAATAGCTTTAAACTAAATATAAAGTGACTTATCATTTCAACTCTACTTGGCCAGAACTTTGCAAAAGATACAGCTATAAGTCCTTTGATGCTGTGTTTGTGTTTTGCTGGTAACCTGTCAGTCAGAACCCAACCCTAACTTTTCATATCTTGGCTCATAATGACACATAGCATTATCATTTTTATAGTGGAAGTCCCTAACCTCAGACTGAACAGTCATGTTTACCGACAGGCCAACAGTCCACAACTAACTAGTTTAGTGCTGATCTGAGAAAACAGGCGGTTATGTGTCACAGTGAGCTCATGTCAGGAGGAACAATCAATAATGTTGCATTCATTGTGTTTGTCGAATAATACTCTGATTTATGATACCGTTCAAGCTAAGTTGTAATTTTTTAGCACTTTTAACATAACAAAGATACCCTTCAGTGATGGAAAGAACCAGTATTTCCATTTTCTTTATGCTTCGACTTTACTAAAATGCAAAGGGAAATATTGTACTTGGTTTGTGAAGTGAGCTTGTAACCGGTGGGTCGCTGGTTTGAGCCCCCGGACTGGCAAGAGGTTGAGGTGTGAAAGTGAGAGCGACCGCTTGTTCCAGTCACCACCACTGAGGGCCCCTGAGCAAGGCCCTTAACCCCTGACTGGTCCCCGGGCGCTGCACAGCGGCAGTCCACTGCTCCTAGTATGTATAGTTAAGGTTAACTTTGAATAGGATGGGTCAAATGCAGAGAAGGAATTTCCCCAAGGGGATCAATAAAAGTTAGATTATAGATTAGAAACCTTGCTAAGAAGGCACACTGTTATAAAGTTACACAGAATTAAAAACCAAGCATGACAACAACTGACACAGGACAAAAATAAAGCGCATTCAAACAACCAACACAAAACAAATCAAGTTCATAAATAGCACTATTCAGTTCCATATCTTCTGATCAGAGCTTTAAACTCTGCCAAGGAGACAAAATCATTAAACTTAAGTGTGTTCTGAAGGGGATCAATAAAAGGTTAGATTATTACTATTCACTCCACTTGATTTTTTTTGATAACTTTCAAGGAAATTTCAGATCAATCAACAAACTATGATTTAATACTATAGACTAAGGGGAAATTAGAAATTCACAGGTTGAAACAGCTTCAAAATTAAAGTAATGAACACAGTATTACATGAATGATTGTAATCCAATAAATATAAACCCTAAAAACAAATGTTTGGGCTCATCAATAATTGACTCAATCAGTCCTTTTGAGTTATGACAACTTCTAATGAAATTATGTTCAACCAACAAATTATATCAAATCAATCAGTTGTGTTTTAAATGACTAACTGTGTAATAATGAGTAGCATGAACACAAATGTTCATTTTTGTGAAGTGAATTTATAACTGGTGGTTCACAGGTTCAAGCCCCCGGACTGGCAAGAGAGGTTGAGGTGGGAAAGTGAGAGTGACTGCTTGTCCCAGTCACCACCACTGTGGGCCCTTGAGCAAGGCCCTTAACCCCTGACTGCTCCCTGGGCACAGTCCACTGCTCCTAGTATGTATAGTTAAGGTTAACTATGAATAGGATGGGTCAAATGCAGAGAAGGAATTTCCCCAAGGGGATCAATAAAGGTTAGATTATCAAGCCACTTTAATTAATTTACAACAACTTGAACTTTAATTCACTAAATGCAGAATATGCAGTTTCAATTACACACAATGTTAAGCTCGTGTAGTTATTCATCTTTTTTTAAGATTAAAATGATAGTTATAGGTTTCCTGAATTACTTTTTTAGAGTGTACATTATTCTGAACATTCTGCATAATACCTATTGATTGTGATTCTTTAGTGCTTTTACTTAAGTAAATATTCAAAAACATGACTTTAAGTTGAGCATTTCTACACGGTGGTGCTTTAACTGAAGTATCCAGCTCCAAGTATGTCTTCTACAACCCACAATTTAAATGTAAAACCTGCCATTATAGGGCAGTTTTTCAAGAGGTGAAACTTTTGGTTTACGGGAAAAGCCAGATACTGTAGAGCAACTTGTGCCACATTCGAAAGAGGAAGAGAAAAAGGCCCTTTGACTGGAACAGAAACCCCCCTTTAGTGTTTCCAGCTCAGTTAATTAGCCTCTGTGGCATTAAAGTGTGAAACTCTTCTGTCTTTACAGTCGCATGCCAGCAGCAGCTCCTGTTATCTAAAGACATGACATCACCACAGTAGCTCGCTGTACTTTGTTCACTCCTTTAAAAAAAACTCTCTCTCTCGACTGTGACTCAAAAAAGTGCGACAAATCGTCTGGTCGGCTGCTCGTCTGGTATGCAGGGTGGGACCAGAGGATGGCTCCCACCCACCCACCAGGAATTTTGGGAAGTTTCCTTCCATATATGGACTTTTTGATATAAATCGCGACCTGAGGAAGAGAAGGGGAAAAGGTGGAGCCTGGGATCGATTCACGAAGCGGACAGACGGAGAGGGAGCAGGAGGAACAAGAGCAACCCTGCCTCTACTTCCTGTAGTCGTTTATGTGTTTTCACTGGGAGTAGAGGAGTATAATGTTCTGTATGTGTAGGCTTGTAAAAATCAGTTTTATAGGCTGTCTGTCTCAGGTTAATGTGGGTTTTTATGATCAAAACAGTGTCTGGCTTATTTTAACAGTCAGAAAAACACGTGTAGGCTACAGGCCACATTTCTATGTTTTTAGCTTTATTTACATGCACGCTGCTGCCTCTACTCTTTAATCATTTAAATATGTGTATCACTGTAGTTATGGTGATTTCTTGGCCTTTCTTAAGCCTAAATAGATGTGCATATTTTTATTTGTTTCATTTTTGATTCATCTAAATGGCTGCTCTACAGTATATCCAGGATCTACTCTGAACTTGATCAGACTTCTCCTGTTTTCCTCCTTGGTCCTGAAATAAACCTTCAGAACACACTTCAGTTTAATGATTTTGTCTCCTTGGCAGAGTTTAAAGCTCTGATCAGAAGATATGGAACTGAATAGTGTAATTAATGAACTTGATTTGTTTTGTGTTGGTTGTTTGAATGCGCTTTATTTTTGTCCTGTGTCAGTTGTTGTCATGCTTGGTTTTTAATTCTGTGTAACTTTATAACAGTGTGCCTTCTTAGCAAGGTTTCTAATCTAACCTTTATTGATCCCCTTGGGTTCCTTCCTTATCTGCATTTGACCCATCCTATTCAAAGTTAACCTTAACTATACATACTAGGAGCAGTGGACTGCCACGGTGCAGCGCCTGGGGGAGCAGTCAGGGGTTAAGGGCCTTGCTCAAGGGCCCACAGTGGTGGTGACTGGAACAAGCGGTCGCTCTCACTTTCACACCTCAACCTCTTGCCAGTCCAGGGACTCGAAACGGCGACTCACCGGTTACAAGTTCGCTTCACAAACCACTAGGCCACCATGGCCTAGGTTTCCCTAGAAATAGAAATTTTAATCTCAAGGGACTCCATGGTTAAATAAAGGTTTCCTTGGCTGCACAGGCCAATATGTCACATTTAGCCTAGTGCAATGCTCACAGACTGCCTGGCATCTCAAGCACAGTCCCTTTGCTTTATTTACTGATTAAATACTCTGTATTTTTAAGATAAAGTCAAGGTTGTTTTTTTGTTTTTTAATGGAGGCTACATTTAGTTTAATTTAAGTTTAATTATACCAATTTCTCATAAACTTCTACCATGGAAACCCTACATGTGGTAAAAATGCATTTTCACATGTAAAACATCACATACCTGTTCACAAGAATGCAGCCAGCATTTCAGAAATATGAGGTTATAGCACCTTAAATGCCAGGTGGTTAGAACGCATTTCATGTAGGCGTAGATGTCCTGAGCAGTAAATCCCTGCTTCGATTCTCAGCTGGTCAGTCCATTTGTTGCGTGAGTATCACCATTGCACTTTTAACCATGTGCTAGAATTCTGCAGAATCACTGACATCATTTTCACCTCCTGGATAACCACATCCCGCCTGCTGCACCTAGACTATGTCTACTGTTTGCAGTATACAGCTTATTTATTGCACTAAATTATGTGTCATATTATATTTATGCAGTTATCTGCTTTGTTTCAGTCTCAGTTACTTTTATTTCTCAACATGAAGGTGCCCAAGATGCCAAAAATAAATCATCAGAAAGAAATACAAAAACTTTTTACTTTTTTTTTTTTTTTTACTTTGTTGGACAAAATTATGCACAATATAATTAGATTACTTCCAAGATACCAAAAAAAGTCTAATCACAAAGTGTAGAAGGTCACCCACTCGCTGCATGTTGCTAACATCCCTAGAGTGACACGGAATAAACAGCAAAAGACATAGAACTATTTAAAACAGGGCTCATGACCATGTCTGAGTCACAGGGTTGCAAATCAAAATATTACACCTTCAGAGACTGGCCAAAACCGGATTGCAGTCCATGAGAGCAATCATAGTTAACCCTACCTGCTCTGTGACACATATTATAACCAACCCAGTACTTTTTAGTGGTTGGAGTAGCTTTAAAGGACCACTTGAGCTCATATAATGCAGTTTTCCGCTTGCTAAAAAGTGATTGCAGCCAATACACCGTGAGTGAAATATTATTAACACATCAAGACTGATTTTATTAATGTGGGTTATATTTCAAAGATTATAACTCATAAGATAACTGGAAAAGAGATAATTCCATTATTTGTTATATAAAAGCCATCCATAAATCATATTAGTTCTGGTCTAAACGGGGATATTAGACATACCATAATGCCAAATGTACATATCCATATGTAGATTCACCATGCCGTTTTTTTATTATTACATCTTTATTTTTTAGACCTGTTGTACTTTTTGTAATTCTCGTGCTTCTTTCTGCCTTATCTGTGTCCAGCTGCTGTAATGTGGATTTTCCCGGTGAGGGATCAATAAAGTTTATCTTAAACCAAACACATACAGCCTAATCAATGAAGATAATGCTAAAGTATTCACTCTAATTTTTGTAAATATCAGGTTTGATTATGCTACAAACTAAAAACATTAATTTCTTTCTCATTTATTTAGTTAAAGTTTCACATTAATAAACATTTGCTATCAGCAGATGCATAAAGTTTGATTGTTTGAGTCAAATAAAATAAAATAACAGTTGTAGATGCAAATAAACTGGAAAATGCAGCTTAAAATTCATCAGTTTCCCATTTTTAAACAAATTAGCTCAATTATATAATCAGGTGCACATGTACTGTGAGCACATTCCCCCTTTACAACCTGCAGATGTGTTGAATATTCATGAAGGACAGTGATTTTTTTTTGCCCCAGCCTCCTTCCTATAAGAGGAGGTGAACCAGCAGCAGGGAACCATCTTGGCTCTGGACTCGGCACTCTTCGGTAAAGATCGTGGGAGCGCGCTAATTGGCGGCCGTAAAACAGAAAGGAAGTATTTATTCCGCTGCGAGGTCTCATTGGAAGAGAAAGTCGGAGATAATTTAGCGCAGTTTTAATTCGCAAGTCGGCGTCTTTATCCTCCTTTCTTAAAAAACCCAAGAAGAAAAACTCTCAACTCTCTGACAATGTCGGCCTTTAACAAAGGTCCTGCTTACGGATTATCCGCGGAGGTCAAAAACAAGGTACGTGTTCATATTTCTACATTAAATCACATAAACTATTCAACTTTTCCTGCCGTCATTGTTGCTACCAAGTGTCGGGAGTCACCTGGCGTCCATTTTGATAAGCGTGCACAGGTATTAGTGAAAAGATAGCGTCAATAAAAGGATTAAAAGTGTATTTTAAAGACGAGAAAACTTAATGAACTTAATTAAACTGAGTGTGAATAGTCTGCAAAGTCTGTATTCATAGGCTAGTTTTACATTTCGAAGCTGAAATTAGCTTCTTCTTTTTTTCTTTTCTTTTTAAAGTTCTCTGTGCAGAAGTTAAAAACGCAGTATGGGCGTTGTCCCTCTTGGCAAAGAAGTATGTCGTTGTGGCAAATTTGTTATCCCCGTTTCCATCACTTCTTTCTTCCCCCCTGTGTAATGCTGCGTTGTGACCCGCATTAGCACATAATGTAATTCACCTATTAGCTCCTGGATGCCATTCTGCTCTTTGCCTTGTGTCTTTTCATTGCTTCTTTAACTCTGCATCAACAGTTTCCCCCCCTTGTGGTAAAGTGTCGTGCTGCTTTTCAGGTTTTTAACTTTCCTCCATGTCAGTTCTATCAAGGCAGGGACGAAGCCATCTATTCATCCTATGCTATCCTGTGAAATAAAAAGATTCTTTGTTGACTGAAATCAATCAAACACCTCTCACTCTGGTAATGTGTAACTTTTTTTTGCCTTGATGAGAGAAGCACCTTGTTTATTTGGGCCTGTCTGCACACATCTCTGCACATCCTGATCCACTTAAAATACCAGGGCTGATGCCACAGATTAATTTCCTCATCCACAGTATCGCATAACCTTGAACTTTACCTCCTGTAGCCTACGTATAATATCTTATCACTGTGCATTCTTTAGTTACTATCAGACCTGAGGAGACTTTGATTAGTTTTAAACTCGCTAAATAGAAACCGTAGTTAAAGTTGCCATAAAGATCCTTTGAAGTCTCCTCCAGCTGATTTATTTTTCCACCTGGATGCCTTGGCTGTGCCCTTGTATGGTAGAGAAAGGGTCACGTCCCCTCCTCAAACCTCCACAGAACAACGTGTGCCTGACGTAAAGAAAGCATGTAGATTTCCTCCGTCTGCTGCAAGTGATGTCCTTGAATCAGGCAGCTGAAGAGATGCTCACTTGAGTGGTATTTCCTGCCCCCTCTGAGAAATGTGAGGCATTTAGGGATTTTAAACTCCACCTACACCCTCACTTTTACCTTTTCTTAAAACTCATGAATGCAGACAATCTCTATACTGGCTGAACTCGCTGTTGAGAAGCTGCAGTGACATTTTTATTTTTTTTTAGTGCACATTCATTCATCGGATCAACACACTCCAGCCCTGAGCCCTCACCGCTCCATTCAGCTCTTTTGTCCGAGAACTGTGGGGTAAATTCCTTGAGTTCAGCTTGTCGTTGTAAATTACATCTTGTCGGATTCTTTGCGGGCAATTAAAATAACCGGCGTTGTTTTTAATATGTGGACAACTAAATGAAGAAAACGTAATTAGAAGACAGACATTCCTCCAGAGTGCAACCAGCTGTGAGCCGACCTCTGTGTATATTGTAGGCTACTCTGCGGTTGAGTTTCTCATTGCCCTCGGGACAGAGAGACATTGTTAGTTGGATTTTGAGTTTGCACGCAGCTCATTCAACACCTTATCCTTTACTGCAGGAGAAGAAATATTTGCCTGTTTCACTTTTGGTCACTTCTCTCTCATTTCTGGTTTCCAGTTTCTTCCCACAACAGACCTAACTGTTGTTTACGTGACCATAACTCTCTTCCTGAATGGCCTCTCACAGAGCCAGCGGAGCACGTTTCTCTCACTCCCGTCGTCAATCAGAGGAGCTTATAAATCAGACTAACACCAACAGTGCCACAGTCACTAGAAAGTTCGCCTTTGTGCTGTGTTAAGCCTCTTAAAACTCACCCTCCCCTTTTTTTTTTTTTTTTTTTTTTTTTTTTTTTTCAGCAACTGCCTTCCTGTGCTTCTGGGGAGAATTTAGCAGTTTACCAAACAGGATGTCCGTGCGTGTTTGTGCGCATACATGTGTGTGTCTTAGGTCATGTTGATGTCACCTTTTTTATTTATGAGCACAGATTAAGACAAAACTCCCTCTGTAGACACAGCTTGCTGTACTGTGGCAAAGTTAAAACTCCGGGATGTGACTGAAAATGATGCCGTCATAATTAACCTTGGAAGACAAATCAACTTGCAGTGTGTGATTATCAACAGCTCTTCAGCATCGAGAAGAAACTCTTTTATCCGATTGTGTGTTTGAGTGGGAGCTCACTGAGGACGGACCTCATTTATCTGCTAACAATAAAAAGCTTTAATACCTCAGTATGAATGCATTGACTGTTTAAAAAGCTACCAACACATGTGACCCTCGACCTTTCTTCTTTTTATAAAAACCAGATTGCGCAGAAGTATGACGCTCAGAAGGAAGAGGAGCTCAGGATCTGGATCGAGGACATCACCGGTTCTTCCATCGGCCCAGACTTCCAGAAAGGCCTGAAAAATGGTGTCATCCTGTGCGAGTAAGCAGAGACCACGTCAGAGTCCATGAGCACCGAACCACAAGAGGCTCGATCATCTGCTTTTAATATGTGCAATGATGTGAAAACTTATATTTTCTCTCTTCTTTTGTCACAGCCTTATTAACAAACTTCAGCCAGGCTCTGTGAAAAAGGTGAACCAGTCGTCACTGAACTGGCATCAGGTGAGTCGACACATGCTTTTTAACCAGCTGAGGGTGCGGCAAACTTTGTCTTTCTGTAGAAGCTGCTCATTCACAACAGCGATGACGAGTGCTGCATGCAGTTAGAGACTTGCCTCCCTGTGCTGTTCTATTGTGCTTTGAGTGTTGTTTACTTCTCAGGATGTCAGTGCACTGAATCATGCTACGTCATGGTTATACTTGCATGTTGGCAGCATTGAAGCCGTTGTAACCAGAAGCTGATATGCAAACAGAAGTAATTGTACGTCCCCCCGCCCCCCCAATATAAATCCTGCGTAAACACTGATCTTGTTTAAATTGGTGTGGTTTCAGCTGGAAAACCTGACCAACTTCATCAAAGCCACCACAATGTATGGTCTGAAGCCTCATGATATCTTCGAAGCCAACGACCTGTTTGAGAACGGCAACATGACGCAGGTCCAGACAACGCTGCTCGCCCTCGCCAGCATGGTGAGTCTTTGTTTGCACAGTTTTAAAAAATGGCACCAATAGCAAATAGTGCAGGGCGAGGCAAAAAATCTAGTTTGCCGGAATAATATTAGAATTGCATAAAGCTATGAAGACGACAAAGTGACTGCAATAAAAATGTGCACCAACTAATGGTAACAATAACAAGTAAAAATATCAACATAAAAGCAGACAATATGTGCATGCATACATAGGTATGTGTAAGTGTGTAAAGGTCATATTGGTTGCAGATCAGTACTGACTCCAGGGCTTTGGTAGTAAATACATGTCACTATTAGTAAAGTAATATCAGACTGGTACTGTGAGCTTCTATTTGGTCAATTTCCAGGTTAGTGGTTTGATTTTTCTGTGTCCACTTTAAAAACCTGTCTTTTCTCTCAGGCCAAGACCAAGGGCTGCCAGTCACGGGTGGACATCGGGGTAAAGTATGCTGACAAGCAAGAGAGGCTGTTTGATGAGGAGAAGATGAAGGCTGGACAATGTGTCATTGGCCTACAGGTATGGTTTTAATTTGTTAGTTTTTTTTCCTCAGCAGTTGTAAGATTTTAAATCACTGTACTTTTTCTAAAACCCCTTTAGCTGTCAGACTCTTAAATTTCAATCCACTTTTCATTAATAAGTTTATCTTGAAATGGAGTGATGCTCATGGCTGGGAGAGACAAACACATTTACCCAGATAGTCAATAAAAGAATCATGCAAATAAGGAAATGAAGCACTACACAATATCAGTGATAACTTGTTGTTGGTTGGTTTTGACAGCTGCTGATCTCACTGCATGTGGTGAAACTATTGCGAAACCCGACTTTGTCATGATCTCATGTCGAGCATAGCATACTTGTGTATAAGAGGTGCTCATTGTTCTTGCTGCCTCTTAAGCCTCTCAGTTTTGTTTTTGTTTCCGTTGCCAAGAAAGATCTCTTGCAGATATGCGGGCTACCTAAACAGTGAAAAAACTTGCAATACAACTCACTGTGTGCAGCGTAATTTGAGTGTCGTGGAGCCACAGCAGACAGCTGACTGAAACTGTAAATCATGGGTTTGCTTAGTGTTGTGATTGTACAAACATGGCTCATGGTTTTTATATTCACGGTACTCTGCAGAGACAAAGTAAACGGTGGATTTCATTGCACTCGTAATTGGTTTATCACTCCTTTTGAATCCTATAAAAATATTTTTAAAAATGCAGTAATGCAGTGTTTACTATTGATGCACTGTTTTGTTTTGTAGGCCTTGATTTATTGTACATAAATGATTTATTTAGATTTTCTGTGTTTAGATGGGGACAAACAAGTGTGCCAGTCAGAAAGGTATGAATGCATACGGCACCAGGAGGCACTTGTATGACCCAAAATGTCAAATCCAGCCCCCCATGGACAACACAACCATCAGTCTGCAAATGGGAAGCAACAAGGGGGCGAATCAGGTACTGCAACATGTTTAAAACTCCTCATAAATTCAGTATTATAGGCCTGCAGTGGAAAATAAGCCCCAGGGCACACAGGGCACCACTTCCTGCCCTACCACTGCTGTAAACTTCTGTCATGTTTAGTCTTGTAGAAAACTCCTGTAAATTAAATCCGTTTGTTGCCATCTTTTTCCTCTCCTGCTCCAGTCTGGGATGAAGGCTCCAGGGACAAGGCGTGCCATTTACGACACCAAGCTGGGCACAGATAAGTGTGACAACAGCACCATGTCTCTACAGATGGGATACAGCCAAGGAGCCAACCAGAGCGGGCAGAACTTCGGCGTGTCACGGCAGATCTGCGACGCCAAGTACTGTCCTAAAGTTGTAGAGGTCGCAGCTGACCAGAACGGGGCAGGCGGCGTCCGCAATTACATCCCAGACTACCAAGACGAGGGTTATCAAGGGTACCAGGAAGAGGAGCAGGTGTACCAAGAGGACGGGACAGATTACTAAGAGGAAGGAGGGAGCTGAGGAAGGGAAAGGGAGATTGTATAAGGTGGCAGGTTCTGCAAGAAAAACCTCAAAGCAGGCAGGTGGCTTATTTTTATATCCATAGGATATTGCACCTTTTTTTTAGGTCATATCCTCTTTTTGTATCAAATTTGTTTTCTTACCCCTATTTGTGCAAAACCATTGTTACACATATCATGATGAACTGTATTTCTGTGATTTTTATATTTAAAGTGACCACAGAAGCCAGTCACCTGGCTCAGCTAGTTGTCTATCCCAGGGATTCCTTTTAATGTGCCAAAGCCCCACTATTACTTAGTTGTTTCTTTTTTTTATTAGTTGCATTAAGGGAGATGCCCAGGTTTCTGTGAGGGCAAAATGAAAACTAAAAGTGAAGCCTTAGTGATTTTTAAAAGAAAACCTTTTTTTAGAAAACGCGTGTTATTTTGATAAAGAAAGAAAAAACACCCATGGTTACGTTTCTGTAATTGCTGTATCATCGGTGTAAACAACAACTCCTGTGAATGTACGTTTCTGTGTATTAGTCCAGAGTTCAGTATCCTCTACATCCCTTCAGTATTGGTCGTTGACATGCAGTTACTTTTTCCTGTTCAGACAAATGAGGGAACAAAATAGATTTGTGCAGCATTATTCTTCAAAATTCTTTTCTCTCTCCATGTTTTTTTTTCTCATTCTTTAATGGACGAAATATTTCCTTTTGTTTGCATAACCAGTCCAACTGGAGAAAGGTTTGTTGTCTTTGGACAAGGACAGGGGGGGGAGTGAATAAAAAAAATACTCAAGTGAAGTTTTGAACATTCCAAGCAAGAATACTGGATTCTTTTTCTTTTTTTTGTCAGTGAATAATGTTTAAGTGAATCATTCTGAAATATTGGTTGTTATACAAAACGATCATACAGTTATATTTGATCATTTAAGATTATTATTTATGCATATTTGTGATTTGAATGGGGGCTGTTTTGTACTTTGACTCTAAATAATATTGGACTATACTTTTTTTTCCCTCTGGAATAATCTTTATGCCAATGGAAAAAAATATGTTTGAATTGTTGTTGTGAGTAAAGTGTAATAAAAACATATATTCATTAAGCATTGTTGATTTTGTTTGTAAATGGAACTTTTAATGTGTTATTAGCAGCTGTGTTGATGACTAGCTAGCTATTGCTGCTTCACCTGAGCATTTTAATTCAGTCATTTGGGCTTTATTATTGTCAGTTTAACCATTATTTTACCTATTTATAGGCCAAACCTGCATTGTAATACATGACAGGATAACAATCTAAACTCCCACAAGAGGTAGTGAGGACAACAAAAGATTTCAAATTCATACTTAAGAGAGTTTAATGCACTTTCTCTCATCTCTTCGCTTCAGTCACTCTGGCAAAATGACAAATGATAAGGCCAGCAAGCCTGACTTTACCTTCATTTTAAATTCTAAAAACATTTGGAAAATGTTTTTGTTGACACTGCTTGCTCCTGTGAGGTGTGTGGGTGACACATACATTCTATGAATTACATTGTTAAAATAAATAATGTATTGTTGGTGCTTTAATTTACTTAATTTGCATTAGTGTAGCATCATTTAGGTGTAACCAACAAATACAATGCACACATCTGCTATAACTACATGATATGACAAACTAGTTGATCAGAGTTGATGTGTTAAAAGACAGGAAGGGTTATGAAACAGTATCTGTCCATAGCTATTACTACATCATTACTGTGCACTACTGCAGATTCTCCTTCACACATATGCAATGAAACATATGCAACAAAGCTGAGTACATCCCTGTGCATTATCACTAAAATGTTGTATGAATAAGGTTATAAAAGAATCTTAACACCACAGCCTCCCTCAGAAACAACACTACACACAGTAGCAGGTAGGCCACTGTGCCCTCAGTTATTGGTAGCATCACTCGTACTACATGCTACCAAAAAAACTGCACATTTCAAAACTGTGCAATACCAATTTTTCTACATGTACAATAATCTGTGCAATATCAGTATTTCTCTACTTACAGACAAATCTGTGCAATATTAATATTTATCTATCAATATTTCTACTCATGAAAGAATCTGTGCAACACCACTGATATGTGCAATATTGTTATTCCCACATCTAGAGGAATATGGAAAATCTGAAATAGTACTTACACCCATCAGCCACAACATTCTGACCACTGACAGGTGAAGTGAATAACATTGATCATATTGGTACTATGTGGTGTTCTGCTGCAAAACCTTGGATTTTGTTGATGAGACTTAGACACCCAAATAAACATTGTCCCAGAACAAGCACACTCCCTCATGCAAATGGAAATCCCAGATGTCACTGGCCTACCCTCTCAGGAAAATGCACCCCACCACATGGAAAAAACATCAAACAATCAGAAACATTTTGAGAACATGACAATGGCCCAATATGTTGATTTGACCTCCAAACTTCCTAGACCCCATTCTGATCAAGCATCAACAGGATGCAGTGGAACAAGTTTGATTGACAGAGGCCCCACTGCACAAGCCAGAGTACCCAAAGGATCCACTGCCAACGTCCTGGTGCCAGACCCCATAGGACACCCTGAGAGGTCCTTTTGTCCATGCCCAATGGTTCAGAGCATTTTGGACCACATAAGGGGGACCAACACAATATTAGGCAAGAGGTCATAATGTTATGCCTGATCGATGTACATATACTAACCAGCCACTTTATTAGGTACATATTGCCAGTAAAAGGTTGGACCCCCTTTTGCCTTCAGAACTGCCTTAATTCTTCGTGGCATACTTTCAACAAGGTGTTGGAAACATTCCCCAGATGTTTTGGTCCATATTGACATGATAGCATCACACAGTTGCTTCAGATTTGTCGGCTGCACATCCATGATGTGAATCTCCTGTTCCACCACATCCCAAAGGTGCTTTGAGATCTGGTGACTGTGGAGGCCATTGAAGTAAAATGAATTCATTGTCATGTTCAAGAAACCAGTTTGAGATGATCTGAGCTTTGTGACATGGTGCATTATCCTGCTAGAAGTAGCCATCAGAAGATGGTCCACTGTGGTCATAAAGGGATGGACATGGTCAGCAACAATACTCAGGTAGGCTGTGGTGTTTAAATGATGCTCAGTT
>OMNN01022693.1:0-10623 GCA_900302755.1 Chromis chromis
GTGAGGTAACCTTCAGGCTTAACTTTGGGTTTTCAAGATGACAACAGTGGTTCACTTCTTATGGAGTTACATCACCATGGTAAATTGTGCTGAACATGCTACCCCGATGAAGCAAGTTCAACACAACCAAGATCTCTTTTTCGTTGTCTGGTTTCATTAAACCAAACAACCACGGTTGGGATAAGTGGATTTATGGAGCTGGTTATCAACGTGATAAGTTAGCCAGGGTTTCTGAAACTGGACATGAGTGGCATTCACATGAAAGAGGCGAAGCTGTTGAAAGATGACCAATCATAAACATGGACAAGTTTAGAACCCCACATTTCTCATGAGGAGAACACACTACAGTCCAAAACCAATGTGTGGAGTTTTAAAATATAACACAGGCTAAAAACAACATAGCTGTCCGGTTGTGTTGTTGCAGCCAAAACCAGGAATGTAATCTGACAAACAATTGCAGATTGTGTGAATGTGAGTTAATAGGCTAATGAATATCTCTGCTTCAGATAAGGCATGATCTGACAAAAGCTTTTATTTTGTATAAAGTGTTTAGACGTAGTTTTTTATTCAACCATCTCTTAAATTATCATTTTCCAACAGAGTTGTAGAACAGTGCTTACAAAAAGATAAATTATGTACAGAATGACCAAGTAATGAAAAATAAAACTATTAACATGGTGATCTGGAGGAAGAATTCAGTAATCTTACATTAACTGTGATATACATATAGTGTGTCTTGCAGTTTAAGCCTTATTCTTTTAGCTGCTTGGTGATGTGAAACAGTTTTGGGAGCAAGTAAAGAACAAACATAATTCAAACCAGCAGGTAGGCTCCCTGCAAACCTTATAAAGTCAAGAAGTACAAGGCTTTAGTGCTTTATCAGTCTCTGTTTCAGGATTAGATTGATATATAAAGGTCTATAGAACAATGGAGTGGCTTTGAAACTGCAGTTCTAAAAACTGTTGCCCTCCTCAGAGGCTCTAACAGAACTATCTATGCACAGAGCTCCACAGGATTGGAAATCAGAGAACTGATTGGTCAGTAGGTGGTGTTTTAATAAACCTCCATCTGTTATCTCAACATAACCTGCTTCGAAACACCTACTGACCATCAGATTTCTTGAAAAATGGTATCACCATTCCTGGACGATCCTGCAGAGCTCAGTGCACAAATAGTGTGAGATGTGGGGAAGAGTTTTCAGTGTTGCAAGTGATTTCAAAATGACGTCATTGTTCTATATGCCTTTGTTCGTCGATATAATCCTAAAACAACAACATCAACTAAAGACTTGTACTTGTTGACCTTACGAGATTTGCAGTAAATCTACTTCATGGTTTGAATGATGTTTTTATGTATATTTTTTACTTTTAATACCTCTAGTTGAAAGAATAAATTAATAAAAAATTGCCTCATGCATCATAAGAATGAGACTTAATGTGAAATTGATGAATTTACCCTCCACATGTCACCATGGAAAGCTGTATTTGTATTACTTGATTTTACCTTCTTTAAATAAATTGTCCTTTTTTGAGTAGCATAAAGAGACCACATCTGTAATTTTGATTTACAAACTCAGAACGAATTACAATTAACTAAATGGTGAATGAGAAGGCTACATCTAAACAACTTGTACACTAATTATAAAAGCACTCGGAGAGCGCAGACCTCCGCCAAGCAGCTCATTTCCACCCATATTGTGATTTACAATGAAAATTACAATTAGCAATTTCTTTAGTGGACGCTTTTATCCAAAGCAACGTACATCTGAGGCAATTCGGGGTTCAGTGTCTTCCCCAAGGACACTTCAGCATGTGGAGGGGCCGGGGATCGAACCGCCAACCCTACAATCATTGGACAACCTGCTCTACCACCTGAGTCACAGCTGCTCCTACAAAACCTTTTTCAATGGCACTGGCGTGATTCGAACCAGGGCCCATGGCTTGTAGACAGATGCTTATCCTATTGAGTTATGCTTCCTCCTTTGTGATTATGGATCCAGATGGTAATCCAGGATCCAGATGGTAATCCAGAACATCACCAAACTGTAATCATCTGTTCCTTGTCCCATTTATCAACATTTAATGAAAATTTCAATAAAATCCATTCAGCAAGATAACTTTTCAAGTTGTCTTGCTAACAAACAGATAAACGCCGGCAAAAACATAACCTCCTTGACGGAGATAATTATAGTCAGACCTACTCTTGCTAAAATAATGGTGCAGCCTATGAACTTGTGCATCCACACAGGTAATATCTTTTTTTTTTTTTTTCCAGCATTCCTTTCCTGACTTTGGCTGCAGCAGCTGTGTTACTTTTAGCAGGTATTACATTAGTAAACTCTTCATATGGGTTAAGGATTGTAGTTTGTTGTGAGAAATATGCAGCTCTACACCTGTCCATGTTTTGTTATCTAGTGCCAACACTTTCCTATTTATCTGAACGCACTCATAGACTGGATCAGAAACTCCTGGTCGACTTAATGAGCTGGTTTCTAGCTGCTTAAGGCCGACACACACTATAGGACTCTTCAAACCTTCACACATTCAGAGACCACACACTTGATGATAAAAAATGACAGATCGCACAAGATTCCTCTCTTCTGATCTTATAGTGTGTGATGTGCACTACAGAGCTCACCACACACTAACAGATTCTTCACCAGAGTATCAGGTTCTTCACGCTCAATATTCCAAATCTCGCGTAGTCAAACGTGACTTCAGTATAAACAAACGGCAGGAATGTGGGCTGAATGCATTACAGCGTGAGTTGGAGGTCAGTAAAAATTGTCACAAGTATTACAGATAGCTTGGAGAGCAGGGCTGTGCGCTAGATGCTACCACCAGTGCTAGCAAGTCAAAAATATTAGTAACGTTACCACAATCATTGCAAAATGCGTTCCTTTTTCAGTAATGACTAATCTAACTGACTCTTCCCATCATTATAACGCCATTAGCGTTACTGCCGTTACTATTCATCAGACCATCTAGATCTCTAAACCGAGGGGCAGAGTTTTTTTTTTTAGGACTGTCAAAATTGACGCTTTAATGCCGATTAATCCATCATCATGATTAATCTGGTTAAAATATTTAGCGACGGCAACTCCACCGAAATGCGTTGCCAGAGACGTTTCAGGAATATTGAACGTTGATTTGAAATGTCTCAGTACCGTATATCTACCGGTTGTCTGAAGTTACGTGACAAGTTTTTTTTTTTTAATTTGCACTACAAAGAGTGCATTTATTTGTAATTAATTTTGCCCAGTTGTGGCCTGTTGAGGGGCAATAAAAATTAATAAATAAATAAAAATAAGTATTACTGTATATTTATTATAGTATTTACTTCCTCCTCCGTCAGTCAGCTGAGTCAGCTCGCATCTTGATTGGCTATTGTTCCGGTACACGTGACGTCACACACTGTGCTGCTCAGCTCCTCAGAGAACCTCACACACCACAGGATTTATAGTCGTAAATATTAAACATGTTCATTATCTACGACCTCACTCGTAACACACCCCACACCACAGGAGAATCAGACACCATGTCGTTTGCAAACATCCGACAATCGGGCCTTTGCTGGCTTTGATCGTAAGAGGGAGATCGGGACAAAAATCGGCCCAATTATCCTGTAGTGTGTGTCTGCCTTTAGTGAAGCCAAAACAAGATCTTGGGTACTTTGCTTTGTAGAAGGCCCGTGATATCTTTGGGTTGCCTCCACTTGTTGCAAAGAATTATTGGTAAAATTATGAGTGCATTCAACTTTGATTTTCACTTTATACAAAGAGATCCACTGGGCTAACCTGTTGGCTTGTTTAGTCTGATTTAGCCTTAGTGCATGTGCTTCTTGCTCAGTGGCATTTTATTGTAGAAATGTGAGCATGTTCTCAGACAGTTCCAACAACTTCACTTCCTACACCTTAAGCGATTCCAAAGCTTCTGCTAAAACTTCAGCCACGTCCTCTCAAGCACTCAGTGCCCACAGAGCCACAGACTGCCTGAGAGATAGTCAGTGTGGCGAAATGCCAGCGCTGCAGAAAGAAACTCTTACCTGAGCTGGCTGCAGTGGTTGGACACATGTTGATGGACTAACAAGCTCAACTCATCTGCTCATCAGGCCAAGATCCTTTTGAACAATCCCAAAGAGACAACAGATATCTGTCAGCAGTAAAAAAAAAATTCAGGAGATGCTGCCTACTCCTATATGTTTGTCAGTGCACACTGTCACCATCCTACCTGATCAAGACAGAAGAGAACAAACGCTCCACTGCACCTCATGGACGCACCGCATGGAGTCAGTTAACCTGCAGTGAACCACAGCAGGAGGAACAAGGCACTGCAAACACACATCCTAGAGCTACAACTAGTGGCTAAGTTGGGAGACACACCTAAGAAAAGGAGTATTGTTACTCTTAACTTTTGGATTGTTAAGGTAGCTCCTCAATCTTAGAGAAGTTACAGGCATTACAGAGGACACCTAAGTCACTAAGACCTGCTCAAAATCAGTCAAATTTACCTGGAAAAAACTCACATTTTCCAAGAATGTCAGTAAAGTGTTTTTTTGTGATACAAGTACTGACTCATTTGTGCTAAATAAGTTATATTAACGTGTTTACATACTTTTTCATGCTTCCATTTTATGTGTAACACTTTGTTTCTGGTATATATTTCATTCTATATAATTGTGTCTTTGTCAGATTCAATGTTTTGTGTTTTCTAGGTTTTATTTATTTATGTTATGTGAATATTTAGGAAAATAATAATAATAAGAAGAAACCTTTATTGTCACAAATACATTTTTACAGCATTGTGAAATGTTTTTTGCATATGCCAGTTGGGGTCAGAGCACAGGGTCAGCCATGGTATGTCGCCCCTGGAGCAGGAAGGGTTAAGGGCCTTGCTCAAGGGCCCAACAATGGCCACATTGAGGTTTGATCCTCTGACCTGATCAGTAGCACAGGGACTTAACTGCTGCGCCACCAGTGCCAGAAACAGCTTATCTAGATCCATCATATTATCTCAAATATGCCGTACCAGGGACTTAACCGTTGCGCCACCACTGTCCCAATAATAATAAATAATAATAATTATAAAATACGTCCTTCTCTCACGTATGTAAACGAGGTAAATGAAACAGCTACAGTGAAGTCAAGTGAACAAGTCAGCACAACCACTGCTTCCCCTCCTTCATAATCAGACTGATTTAGCACCTTTTATCCAACACCATAAGAGAGCCAGCCCCCGAACATGAGCCCCCACATAGAGTTTTTGTTGCAAAGAATAATATAAAACAAATACAAAAAAATGGCCAACTGAAAATCAAAATGACCCACTGAGCGCAAATTGCAGCTGAAAACAAAACAATCATAACAAACGCTGAATGGCACCGAGCAATTTTCCGCTGGAGTCAAACAAATAAAGGTGCTGTTTTAACCGGTAAGTGGCTATGGCTCACAAATGCAATAATGACAACAACTCAAACAGAAGGGCTGAATGGAAGTTATGCTTTAACCAAAAAACACAAGCATGTGTGTGACAGAAGGGTATTGCAATAAACAATGTCTGAAATCAAAAGTGACTGAGGGTAGTTTTTTCCAGTTATGGTGACAAAAGAGAGAAATTTTCAGGTCAGTGGATTTGAAATATAAACGAAGAAACAACAAGAGCAAAAAGGAAAGCAGTGAGTGTTTCAAGGACATGATTACAGATTTGTGAAGTTCAGTAAACATGTCTGGAATTGTTATTCTCCCAAAGTAACATTTATTCACTTTTTCTGCTTGTAAGTTAGATGACAAGATCAGTACCACTTTCATGTATATGCATTAACTGCAAACCATTGGAGTCTGATATAAACAGGTTGTGCGTTTTCTGCAAAACTTGTGATAAATGAGTCCACTCGTAGCCATGGTAACTGTACACATCAAAGATGGTGATCAGAATGCTTGGAGGACATAAACGAACCATGAAAAGGAGGCAAAGTCACTGATAAATGCTGCTTGCTGAACAGAATAAAGGGGAACAACTTTCCAGATGCAACCTTATATAATGTATTCTTTTGTGGTTTGAGCACGGTTCAGTTAAGGTTGCAGTTAAAAGCACAATAGTTACGTTTACATGAAGCCTCATGTAACCACCTTAAACTGGCCCAATAACCATGTAAACACTTAATCCAGTTGTTTCTTTGTAGTTGGGATAAACTTACCTTATTTTTCAGCATGTTTGCCCCACATTCCTCTCCTGATTTGTAAATGATGTGAGAAAAACTATCCCACCAATCTTTTCTTTAGATTTTATTCCACAGGCTCCTCATCTTCTGTGGAGGTGGGACACCAAGTTTACCACTCTTGATTGACTGTAAATGACCTCTGTTTAAAGATTTTCTTCAATTGTATACATTTAATATTCTCAATAAAGTTGGAAAAAATCCATGTAAACATTAAAGCTGGAACATCAACTCAAAATGATTTTTATTAGGTCAAAGAAGTAAGTCTATGTAGCCACATCCACTGTTACATCCAGTCTTTAGGCAAAAATATTTTATCTACTCATCTACATATACATTATTTGTTTTTTAAATAGATGCATTTTCAAGGGTTGTTGCTCTAATCTGAATAAATAGGTCCATAGTTTTGGATGATACTTCACTCTATTATCCAACACCAAATATTTGATTGTACTCATATTTCATATATCCATGAATAAATACCACTGAATGTCTGGATTACCATAATAAACATTTCTGTCAATGAGATCTGTCAGATCTAATAATATAAAGATAACTACAGGTATAATATACTGTGCATTTATCCTTGATTTAATTATTCCCTTTTAGTTATTAGTTCACTTCGTACTTAAAGAATTCTACTGAGAAAATAGGCCTGCTTCACATTCAGTTTTATTATGTATGAAATTGATGCTGGACATTTCTAATGTATTGCTTCACCTGATGGCCTCCTGCTGGTTGCTTTGCAAAGCTACGCTCCCTTTAGCTGCCTCCTTAGTGCGTTCTCTCTGTTGAAGTCTTCTTTTGGAAAGTATTCCCTCCTATAAGCACCTAAAATTAACATTACAATAAAAAATGACATGCGTTGCATTATTGGGCTGGCTAAGCGAGATTATGTTTAATTACTCTACAATATTTCACAGTGTATTTGTAACAATGGTTTCTATTAGCTTCACCTGCTTTATGGTTGAAATTTCATCACAACCCGAAGGAAGGATGTTCACGATTATACCTAGAAGCTCATTATAGAAGCTACAAGCTAACATGGAAGTTAAGTCCTTTTAAGCTAATGTTAGTTTACTTGATGCTACATGCCAATGTGAATGTTAAATTCGTTGCTAACACCTGCATTAGCTTGTGTAACAGAGTGTTGAATTTCTACAAAATTGATGTGAATGTCATATATATGCTCTAAACTGGTTGTCTTAGTCACCTCAGAAAAGGAAAACTGTCCTGAGCTGAAGGTGATGTGTGCGCATAACGCTGAGATCGATGTTAAATTGTTTAATAATTTAAAGTTGTTCTAGAAAGTTTCTGTTTCCTGTATTCTGACTATGAACATGACTGGAACTTACCGTGAAAGTTACAGACATTTATGTGTAGACATAGCAACTTTATTCATGAGCTGCACGTCGTCTCTGAGCCGAGGTAATGCTAACTAGCTTAGCGAATATCTGATGTCTCGTGCGCGGCTGCGATATACACGTGACAGACGGTGATCTTTTGTCTCTGTGTTATACAGATGTGAGCCCTTTGCAGTTGCATTAACAGTACTAATGCCTGTGCATTGTTGATCTTTACATCAGGTAGGCACGGTTTAATATAAGTTTGCATATAAAGTTGTTGCATTGAAAATTGTCTGAGTGAATTGATATTTTGTCATCATTTTGTATAAAAGTGAAGTTAAAATGCTGTATAACGGCCAGAAATGTATTTTATGTTTAAAAAGAAAATCTAAAAATGCTTGAATGCATGGTACTCAAATATATATTTCCACTATACGATCACATGTTGTTAAAAATGTGTTAAAAAGATATGTCATGATGTCATTTAGAAATACTGTTTAAAAGAAGAGCAAAGGAAAACTCTCCCGAGCTGAAGATGTGAGCCCTTTGCAGTTGCATCAACAGTACTAATGCCTGTGCATTGTTGATCTTTACACCAGCTGGAGAATAAATGAGAACCAAACAGAGCAACATCTGTGTGGCTGTGATGTCCTTCCTGCATCTTAGACACACGAGACCCATCATCCATAGTCCAGCCAGATAGACAACATCATTATATGTGTACCGACCCCGTCGGTTACACTTGTAGTACATAAAAAGCTAAATTTAGCTTCTGTCACATTATAGCTGTATATATGTTAGCCAGATGTACAAGTGCACATACTTGCTGGCCATTGCACATAGCTGATGTTGCACTACTCCTTATTTTGTACATTCCATTGCTTTTACTTATCTATTTTATTTTATTTTTTATTTTTACCTATTTTGTACTAGATTTATATTGTTTGACATTCGTTGTGGATAGCAAAGAAAGAATATCATAGTACAGGGAAACATGTTTCCTTACTGTGTATATGACAATAAACACTTTGAATCTTGAATCTTTTAACTTCTTTAAAACTAACATTGGCATCTTTCAAATAGCTGCCTCTATGATAGCCAGCTATATTCAATTTCTTTTAAACTAGTTAGCTTATTCCAAATCACAAGCTAACATAGATGTTGACTTGTTTTAAGCGACCATCAGCTACATTCATATCACAAGCTAGCTTATTTAACATTGTAAGTTAACACTGACGTTACTTCTTTTTAGGGTAATGTTAGCTTTTTTTCAATGTTGCAAACTAACATTGACATTCTTCCAAGCTAATGTTAGCTTTTTTAATAATACAAACTAACATGGCCGTTACCTCCTTCTAAGTTAATGTCAGCTTATTTCATGTTGCAACTTGCGCTTACATTAGCTTCATTCATATTGCAAGTTAACTTGGACGTTAACTTCTTTTAGGATGGGGTGCCCCGATAGCCTAACGGTTATGTTGCGTGACCCAAGTGCAGAGGCGTAGCGGCTGTCCTAGGTTCAATTCCGACCTCGGGTGTTTACCGCATGTCCTTCCCCACTCTCTCATGTTTCCGACTCTATCCACTGTCCTATCTAATAAAGGCACAAAAATAAAAAAACTTATTTTAGGATAACATTACCTTATTTCGTATTTATGCAGCCACAACAGCAAATTATACAATTATTCTTTTTTTCCTTCACGGGTGCATAAATGTCAAATATAAAGCATAGCTATTTGCTCGTAACACAACAATTAGCACTGATTTTGACCACAGTTGATGTTACCATTACTGCCAGACTGTCTTAACATTAACTTTAGCAGCCTCATTATGAATCATGATTTACTCTGCTGCTCTGGTTGAGCTGCATGTTTGCCTGCAGCTAAATGTGTAGAATGTATTTTGGTTTTAATGGGTTACCGAGATGCAGCATCCTAAAATAGTCTAATTTCAATCTTGTATGCTTCATGCTGGGAGTTTGTTATTGCAGTAGAGAGTAAGTAGGAAGACGCAATGCAGAAAGAGTCGCCACCAGTAACAATGATAGAGGTGAATAGAATCAGCGATGTGAAGGTTACTCTGAAAGAAGCGAGAAGGTTGAGGAGAGGGAGGAGGAGGAAGAGGAGAAAAGGGAGGGGAACTGCTGAAAAGTGCTCGTTACAAATGAGCGCATCAGCTGTCTTTTATTGAAATATGTCATGTCATGTCTCAATGTAGAAACCAGAAAAAAGATGGCTTCTTTTTTTGTATTATCTTTGTCTTATGCCTAGGGCTTAATAAAAAAAACTAATCAGCCATGAAGGAAATAAAGTAATGTTCTCTTTTCAAGAAAAGCTCATATTAAAACAATTGCACAGTAATTGTGCAGTATCTCTTCAGTTTGTGCAGACGACATACAGCATAACAGCTTTAATATTCATTTGAACACGAAATATGAATAAATAAATGCATTATCCTAACGGCTGAAGATACATGTGTTTAGTTGCTGAAACTGTTTTGTGCACATGATGACATGTATTAGGAGGGGACAAGGCTAGGTAGGAACAATCATTTTGTGATCGTGTGAGTTTAAAACATGGCACTACGATATAAGTCCATGATTGTACTGCTTTAGTTCCTGTTTTAACAAGTCTACGTCAATTTTTCTCTCTTGTCATGTAGATCCATTAAATACAGCAGCTGATGTTTCCTAGAAATTATGTTAGTATATAAGTAATATGCAAAGTTCAAGCTGCAAAATGTCCATCCATCCATCCATTATCTGTACACCGCTTAATCCTATGTAGGGTCGCAGGGGGGCTGGAACCTATCCCAGCCGACTCAGGCGAAGGCAGGGGACACCCTGGACATGTCTCCAGTCTATCACAGGGCTACACATAGAGACAGACAACCAAGCACACTCTCATTCACACCTATGGACAATTTAGAATCATCAATTAACCTCAGCATGTTTTTGGACTGTGGGAGGAAGCTGGAGAACCTGGTGAAAACCCACGCTGCACAGGGAGAACATGCAAAGATCCCAGACGTCCTGCTGCAAAATGTTCCCTGACAAAATGTT
>OMNN01022718.1:862-10902 GCA_900302755.1 Chromis chromis
CATCTGTGTTCATGAGTCTACATACGTAAAACATTGAACAAGCAGGGTGTCTATTGCAGGACACCATGAAATTCCAAAAGGGTTTACATACTTTTTCTTGCAATTGTATATATATATATATATATATATATATATATATACATAAACTGTCAGTTAACATTTTTTCTTTCAGTTTCCCTTAGTAATGAATTTACCTGCCACATTTGACAACACAAAACAGCCGTTTACAATACTATTTTTCCAAACCCATGTGCTAACCAATGCCAACACAGACATTTCTTTGAAAAACGTCAGGTCTTTTTAACAACATTCTTCAACATAGATTGTGTGATTGCATGTTTTTTTTTTAAATGTGTCCTTTTCCCTCCCTTTACAGATGTTCCTCCCTGGTCAACAAATTTGATGGATTACTGTGCTGACAACTGAATGCAGTTGTATTTAAGGCTTTAATCTACACAGTAAGGTAAAATCCCATCAGAGCTCTAAAATGTCTAATAAGACATTTAACATTGGCCAAGGTGAGAGCACAGTTCCTCTCTCCGACAGAGTCCTGCAGTTAGCCCTCTCCCCTGAAAGTCCCTACATGTCCATGTCTGCGTCACCTGACTCCAGCAGTAGTATTTCTAACCTGAGTGACAGAGAAGCCAGCAGCTCCCCTGACATTAATATGCTGGAGTGCTGCCATGGCGATTGTTCCCCTGTGGATAACCTCTACAACACCACCTTAATGCAGGGCGATGTGCACCAGGATGTAACCATGAACCTGAACCAAACATTTATTGCCACGCCTTTAAATGGCAGTATGAGTTTCTGGAATGAAAACTTAAGGAGGAATGAAGAGGATGGATCAGAGAAGAGTCAGACGTTCATTAAGCACACAGAGGATGAATGTAACAGTGCAGTAATGTCTCCAGACTCTGCAGGGAGGGACAGCCGGCTGAGTTCATCTGAGACTTCCTGTAGAGGATCTGTTGAGAATGACTGCTGCTCCCTGAGTTCTGGAGAAATGGTAGTAAGGAGCAACAGTTTCTGTGTTGAGGACCAGTCACTCTTAGTAGTGTCTTCCTTAGAGGAATCATCCATCTGTCCTGATGCAGGATGTCCAGCATTGCCTGCTGAACCTAACCTGCTGTCAATCACTCACGTCTGCGAAAAATCCACAGAAAGAGTCATTGAGGAGAACAAAGGACATTCTTGTCTTGGCGTGACTTTCACTCAGGCAGACAACTGGGCGCTCCTCACTGAGGAAAATGACATAACAGCATCAGACTCTCTTGTAGCTCTGCCTAGTGAGAATGAAGGGGGTCTTTTGATGACCTTTATCTGTGAAACTCCAGAAGATTGCAGAAAAGAAACTGAGTTTGCCAGTGCTGAAACACAGCTGTCGCCTCAATTTCTGGGAGCAGTTGCACCAGAACAAGGCAAGACCTTTGTGTCCCCTCTGCCACCTTTTCAAGAAAGCGCTAATGATATTCATACTTCCACTCCAGTACAAAACATTGGAAACAAGATACCCGGCCTCCCCTCCTTTTCAGAGTCTCCCTGCGTTGGAAACACAAGCAGCCCTTCACTCCACCCTATTAACCGGCAGCAAATCTCTGTCGTTCCTAAACAGCGTGTGGTGACAGGACTGCCTCCCTCAGCCAGCAAATTCAAGAAATTTGAAATTAAGAAGTTCCCTAAGTCAGACTTCAGTAATGTAAAATCTAAAGTCATAACAAGAGCTGGACATCAGTTGGCAGTGCCCAGCCATGCTTCACAACACAAACCATCACAAGTTATTGTGAATGATAAGCATACCGAAGCACCTAGAGGAACAACTGTCAAGATTAGTCCGACCAAAGTAAGGAGCAGCGCTGCAGTTGTCTCTGCAACCCCTAAAATGTTTAATGATGCTCAGAAACAAATGAATACAGGAGCTGCTAATTTGGACGTACCAGGGTCACAGTCGTGTGTGCAGACTGTTGTGGATGGACACGACAAAAGAAGTGCGTCCCCACCTGACCACCACCCAGAGGCGACTGAACACGCATCAGCAGTCCAATGCAGTACTGCCAGCTCTGAAGCAGAGCAGGCAGCCTCAAGCCAAGTATCAGACCCCTCAGCTCAGCATGCTGGCAACTCCTCATCCTTAAAAAAATCCCCTCTTAGAAGTGGCCAAATAGATCCTAAACCAACTCCAAAGAAGGGTGTGTCGAACAAAATTCAGGTCAGGTCAGGCTCAGCCTTAGGTCAAGACAAGCCTCCTGCACTGAAGACAAGGCCTCGCTGCTCATCTGAGGGTTCGTCATCAGCATCTAGGCCACCCAAGGAGAGAACAACTGTCAGGTTGTCAGCTACCTTCACTGTTCCCAAACCTGACACCCACCAGGGCCAAACCAAACCAGGAAATCTGAACAGCTCTTCCCAGAATAAAGAGGACATACAGGCAGAGAAGACAAACGACCCTAGAGAGGTTAAGAAGATCAGCCTGGTGGTGAGTAAATACTGCACGGACTTTAAATGAGAACAATTAAAAATGATTTATATTAACATACTTATTTTTAAGCACTATAATATATGCTGCTGCAGCTGAAATATTTTATAGGAAAGTGCCACAAAACTTTTTATAGATTAGTACACAGAAAGATTAGCTGAAAGTAATATTTGACAAATTGTTTTGTCTTTGTGTGTGTGTTGTGAACCAAATGTATAGAGCTGAGCAACTGAGTGACAATTATTTACTCTTTTCAGGACGAGTCCAGCAAATCGGCAACAGCAGCAGCCTCACTGGATGACAGGACTAAAAGATCTCGGGTGCAGCCATCCCCTAGACAAGCAAGAAGAACACCACTTCCACAACCTGCTGCTGCCAGTCCCAGACCGACCACTCTGTCAGCCAGGCAGAAGAGCAATACAGGTAAGGCTCATCTTCGTTTGAGATAAATAAATATACGTCATGTTTTGAAGTGATGTCAGGTTAAACTGAGCCTGTGGTAACATTAAAGAAGACTTAAAAGTTAGTGAAAAGTTGTCTCGCAGAAGGCAAAGTTGGCCTGTAAATGTCAGTAAATTAACACTGACAGGAGGTCGCAATCAACACCCTCATAAGCCGTATGACATGACAGTGCAGAGACCTAATGATTTCCTCAGTATTTCCTCTGTTGTGTAAACAGAGAGAATTGTGCAATAGTTCTGTTTAACCCTTTGTTAAAAGGAAGCAGGCAAAGCAGAGCAGCTGACTTTGGCTGTGTATGGTTGAACACAGCACCACATATACATGTTTTCCAGCTGATACAACAAGAACACAGTTAAACTTTTTGATATACTAACAAACATTTTAGACTTTTACAGTAGCTTGCAGCTATTGTTTTATAAAAATAAAAAAAACACTAAGATGAGAGACACGAACTATAAATACCATGTTTTTAATTTAACATTTGTTTAGCTCTGTTCCACTGTAAACTAAAATTATGTAGGTTGTTGTAACATAGTCTCTCCATCAGAGGGCGTACTGTCTTCCTCTGGATGAACTCAGCCATGTTCCAGAGCAACAGTGTTGGATACAGATATCACCTCCGGTCTCTTGTCCTGGTTTTTGGCATAAACAGACAGCTTGCTCTGTTACTGCTGTTCATAGTAAGAGGAGTCGGGGAGAAGGAGGGGGACTCTTCCACTGATGGGAAGCCATCTGTACTGCTGGAAAAAGCAGAGGAAGGAAAGGGAGGTTTTGAGATCACTAGTGGTTTTACAGTGAGAACACAATGTTTAACACAATTGCCCCGAGCACAGTAAAGTGCAGTAACATTATCCTGCTCCAGCTACAGGGAACACTCCACACGGATATATTATTTAGCTTGAACAATATTTTTGTTTATGGTTGATGGCGTTTGACATGTTTACTGTAGTGAGTAACATTGGTAAGTTTTGTCCAACTTGTATTTCAAGGGTTAGGGTTGTAGCCTACAAGTTTTTAGAGATGTATATAATAGTTTCTGTACTAGTAAATGTAGTCCTTATCTCATAAATCTTACTTTTGTCTTTGTCTTGCTAATAGAAAATGACTCCTTGTGCTGATATCTGTGAGTCTGTCCTACATAAATAGGTTCATGCTGCTGACCTTATTGTTTTTCATTGCATCCCAGGCAGTCAGAGAGCACAGGCAACAGGAGAGCCACCCCTTGGAACTGCCTCAGCAGCAAGTATTAAGGCCCAGCTGAATGGATCCCGACCTCCTCAGACTCCCACTCGCCCCTCTCTTATGGGCCCACCCCCTACTCCTCCTTGCAGACTACTACGCAAGACCCTGGGGCCATCTAGGGGCCTTACTGAAGCCAGTGTTCACAGTCAGCTGGGTCAAGGCACTGGGAGTTCACAAGGTGAGCCTAGTAAGACTTTACATAGTTTATAGAAATGGATGTTTAGTCCCTGAGAAGAGTTTAATGCAGACTGTTTTCAAGGATCAGACCACATGGGTTATAAGGACACATCTGGACCAGAAGGGGAGGGGCTGCTGTTTAAATGGTGACCCACTTCAGGTCTGGGCTTGGATGTAAATCTTTCCCTGATTTAACATGTCCACATCTGCAGAGATGCATCATCTATGGATCTTAAAAACATGACATTTTCTAGATTTATTATTTTTAAAATGTTCCTTAATGCAGTTGAGATGCTCAAAAAACGAGCCGGACTCCAGACTAGAGCCAGAAAATCACCTGTGTTGATGATCTGAATGGTTCCAATGAGAGCTTACTACTCACTGGTGTGTTGTAGGAAGGGAAGGAGCGCTTTTATATGGTTGGATTTTCCTCCAAGAATCTTCAACAGCATGCAGGTCTGTGATTGGCTGAGAGGACCTCTTTTCCAAACTGGGGACCCCCCTTCGTGGCGTTGTCACGGCAACGGGTTCTATTCCACTCTAGTTCACACACAGCGTTGCCCGGAGGAGAGAGAGCAGACATACACTACAACTGATGTCGTCCATTTTTTAAGATAAAGATTAAACACCGATGGCTGGTTACACTGGACTTAGAAGCTGCACTTGGACAGAATTTCCAGCTCATATTTTCAACAGCTCTTCTTTACATGCACAAGGCAGCGCAGCATCCAGTTGTGATCTCACCTTGCTGACGTGCCTGCTCATTGGATCCTATCGCTTTTGTATCATCCCTTTGTTAGCTGCATTTAATGGAAAAGATAGAAAGCTTTGGAGAAGTAAGTCAGACTGGTGACTAATAACTAGTTTTGCCATGGTGAAGCATTTGCTGTTTTGGATACATGTGGAGGACATAGCCAAGTGATAAATGCTGACATACAGTATTGTTTATAAATTTGAATCTGTGGACTGTTTATTGGATCTTGCTGAGATGAATTCAATCATATTAACAATGTATTTGTAATTCAACTTCTTTTACATTAATGTTTATGTTTAATTACATATATTTTTATTTACCTTGTCACATGCCAGGTTGCACTTACTATACCAGAAATGGTCTGTTTACATCATCTTTAAGTAGCTTCAGGTGACTTTCTATCAAACCACTAATGATAATCTACTACATAAGATCAGTGGTGATGACAGCAATACTGTATTAGGAGTAGAGATATTGTGTCAATGACCAAATATCAGGTGTTGTTACAAAACACATTTGTCATTTTAGGACATATTTTACATTATATAACCAGCATTTCTACTTATTCAACAGTTTCTGGAGGAGCTGCACATAAACCAACCTCCCTCAGATCTGTTGTACTGAAGGCACGCCTTGTCTCAACCCCTGGGAAACCCACTGGACCAAGTGAGATTGCACCTCTACACACACAAACACTTCAGACCTGATGTTTCCTTTTATGTGTTTTTCTTTAGCCATTCAGCATAAATTGTGATCAGACTTTAGTCTCCCTTCCTGAACTCCCATTGATCTCGCTATGAAAGAGATTTAGATTTTTGCAGCTTTTATCAGATCCTCACACAATGATGAGGTAATAACCCTGTTAAAACACTCAGTGCTGTTTATCCTCTCTAATGTCATTTATACTGGGATGTGACAATACTTGATAAGGGCTCTTTGATTTTGATTGAATTAAATTTCGTCTGTCTTTGTTGGCCAACTGAACTTTGATTGAACCCTGTGAGCTTGTTCTACCTTAAATAAATGGTTTGCCATTCATAGTACTCATTTGCCAGTGTTCCTGCTTCACTATGGACCTAATTAACTCCAGCCTCTTTTCTCACCTCAATCTTCTGCACATAACAGCTTTGACCACAGCATGCAAACCTGCTGCTTCCACAGACAGAGGAGCATCAAATTCTACAGCCAAATTCAAATTCACTCCTCTGAAAAGGACCGCTTCAGCAAGACTTGTTCAACCAGGTGGACCTGGTAAGAGTTTTCTTTTTTCTTTGTGTTTTCGACACCAAATAAAATAACATCCCTTTGATTTATTATGTGTATTACCTGAGCTTTAGGTTAGTTTGTCTACATGACTTGTCAGGGGTGAAAGCTTGGTTTTTCAAGTGAAGTGGAATTATTTTTTAGCCCTTGCTCATGTCTATTTTTTTCCAGTTAAAACTTGTGGTACAGGGAACTTGAGGTACTTGAGTAAACCTGGTATGTTTTATGGTAATTTAGACCAGAACCTTCATCTCTGGTGTCCTTGGTATAATGCCACGAAAGCTATAATGTGTGCTCTGTTTTACTAGCCTTTGTTGCTCTAAATGACTCGCACTATATGAATATTTTTGTGCTGCTTGTGCGTCTTTCTGCCATTTTCTGGTGTCATTACTGTCTAGTGGAGCTTAGAGTTTTGCAGAAACTAGATTAAAAAACATGCTTCATTATATAACACTTGATTTGTCAGCAAATTGTTTGTGTTGGATTAAGCAACGTCCCCAGTAATAGCTGTGGACACATCGTTACTGACAGCTTGGCCAGCAGCGCTGTTTCATTTCAGTTATCAGACAAAACCTTACCGTGAGCAGTCTGTCATCTTTTGCCTTCCCACAGGGAAAGGGAGTGAATGAGAGGACAAGTCGGGGGCTAGATTAGATTGCCATTGGCTGCAGTTATGCTGTTCGCTCCTCCCACTCTGTTTTCTCCCACCCTACCCCACCCCCTCTGCTCTCCTCTTAGCATCCTGGCTCTGCTACAGCACCGCCATCATCAAGCTTGGAGATGCTGATTTACTCTGCTTTGAGAGATTCGTGTGTTTGGTGAATAGCTGAAGCCTGGCTTTACCAAGAGGATTAAGGGATTTTTGCTTTTTTCCCCCCCTGCCCCTATCACATCTATCAGATTGTGGCACAAACCACTGTCCAGCCTTTGACCCGCTCTGCATATTCTAGTGTTCAAAGCTGGGAATTAGATTTTGAGTTGGGAGACCTGCCATGCCGAACTGCGTGTCCGCACTTTTTTCAACGCTGTCTCACTGGACTAACGGTTCCTACTGCTTTTTATTGTTTTATTTATTTATTTTCAGCCTGTCCTTATCAGTGCTGCTGTCACCTGAGGCATGATACACTGAGGTGCAGCATGGCTTGTGGTTTATAGCCAGAATCACGCATCATTTGGACACTGGTTTTTGACTTTAAGAACTTATTGGCTTGCTGTCTCGCATTGTTTTTGAGAGATGTTATGGTCTCCGAAGCTCTCCCTCTCCAACATCCATGTGCGTCTGACAGCCAAGGGTTTACTCCGAAGCATTCAGCTGCTGTCAGGATGCAGGAAGAACACTGTGGTTTTCCGAGCAGGTCTGTCAGTTATTTCAGTGTTAAATTTTGCTACTGACATTGTTATTGTTGACATTGTCTGGCATTGTTGTTGTTTTTGGGTCACTGTGCTATAAAACAAACCTGTCAGTGTTTGCCTTGCAAGTGGATCCTCGCTGTTTACTGTTTCTGAAACCTATTTTTAGTGCAGCTATTTACTAGTCAGCAAAGCAGGAGGTTCAGCTTTCATTTTACCTACCTTGGTCACCAAAACGTGTGACTCTGGATGGAAGTATTTAAGGATTTGAACCTTATATTCAAAAAACTATTTACACAAACACCTAAATTGTCTCCTTTAAAGTCATGTTGACATTTTAGTATGGCTTGCATATTTTTGAGGCCACCTTTTTATACAACTGCATGTCAAAATGCACTTCATCTTGCTCGCTGCGACATCCAGTACTCCTGTTTCACTCAAATGTACCAAGGTTATTTTGGTTCTTGGTCTCTGAGTTGATCCACGGGAACCTTGTTGTGATTGGTGAACAGTATTGTGGGAATACAGTAGCTTGCTGCAGTTCCCACATTACTTCAAGCATTCCAAGATTTTGACCAAATATGGTCACTTAGTTTTACAAAGGCCTCAAAGGTTTAAATAATTAAATTAAATGATCTCTTACTTAAACAAAAGAAAAAAATATTTACCTTCAAATATTTTTCAAAACAAGGCCACTGTTGTTTAGTATTTAAATGGTGCCCTATACATCATTTAGTTAAAACACTTATGTATGTATTAATTTATTTTAGACAAGTGTTCACAGTGTAGCTATCGTCTGTTATTGCGGCAGCCCAGCACTATAACAAGTGTCTGATTGTGAGGGGTCTCATCACCCATCATGCTTTGTGCTGTGATGCGATATCTCCATACAGCAACAGAGCACAATGTCATGGGGTCACTAAATCACTCGGCATTTGAAGTTGAGTGTACAAGTTGGAGTGGTACACAATGATTCTCTGAGCCTGTGAGGAAGTCTGAAATGGAACGAGAGCAACATGTGTCATCACCGCTGTATTCAGACACTTTGATGAAAATAGCTCCGGGTCCTCTGTTGCCATGGAGCAGTAGTCTAAGGAAGAGATGGGGAGCTTGTGTAAAGTCACATTTCATGTGGGAAGATTTGTGTTTTTATGGAAAATAAAAGGCACACATTGTTGAAAAGAAGTCAATATAAAGGCAGGTATAATACTAACTCCTAGACCATATGTGTGCTCATGTGTGAATATTTATTTTCTGATTTGTTTAAGGATATATTTGAATTCGACAAAATGAATGTCTGAGTGTAGCAAATCTAAAAATATTTTCAAAATCAGACTGAATTGCCATTTAATTTTCTTTAGTATCTGAATCTCTGAATCATCACCAACGTGTTTTCAGAGGTCCAGAACCTCCTACCTTTTTAGATCATTTTGAATGATTTATGTAGGTGAGAGCATGAATTTTTAAATATTCAGCAGAAATCTGTTTCATAATGTCCACTTCTGGTCCTGGATACACGCACAGCCAATTTCTCTATATATGGACATTTTAAAAGTGGCATCCATGAGCTTTGTGACGATGGCAGTGATTTTTGAAATAGATACAAATTTAAGAAATTTATAAATAGAAAATATATACACCGATCAGCCACAACATCATGACCACTGACAGGTGAAGTGAACAACATCGATCATATTGGTACTATGTGGTGTTCTGCTGGAAAATCTTGGATTTTGCCATCCGTGTTGATGAGACTTAGACACCCAAATAAACATTGTCCCAGAACAAGCACACTCCCTCATGCAAATGGAAATCCCAAATGTCACTGTCATACACCTTTTGACCACATAAGGGGGACCAACACAATATTAGGCAGGTGGTCATAATGTTATGCCTGATCGGTGTATTTGTGTGTGCTATAGGCCTCCATTATTTTCCAAAATCTAATCATCGGGTAGTTTTTTATTCACTATGTATACTCAATAACCACACAACTCTCTACTACAATACAGATGAAAGAGATGCTACTTATTTTTTTCTAACATAACATTATGTATGTTATGGTAGGACTACAATATTCAACTCTGCAGTAGATGAGCTCGTTGATTCTGTTGCAGACCTTGGTTTTATTCTGTATGCAGGCATGTTTGTGGTTTATGTTGGTGATCTTTACATGGTGTCTCTTTGCATTCTTTGTGTAACCAGCAGGGGGCATCATAATTTAAAGAAACCCTTCTAGATTTAGTTTACTGCAGCATCATCAAAATTATTGAAAGCAGAGCTTTACCACTCAGCTGCCTGTTTGGATCTCTGTCT
>OMNN01022721.1:1580-15342 GCA_900302755.1 Chromis chromis
TGAGATGGATTGGTGTGTGTGTGTGTGTGTGTGTGTGTGTGTGTGTGTGTGTGTGTGTAAATGAGAGAGAGAGAGAGAGCTTTCTTCCGTCTTGTCTAACATAGTGTGTATTTCCCATAGAGGCTCCAATGCAGTAAAGACAAACAAACAGTAATGAGGTGACACAGTAGATATGTGTGCTTGTGTGTGAGAGAGAGGCTAATTTGCACCTCTTGAGCACTCCTCAAGACTCCATTTTAAACTCCACTGCATCGGAACTATATACCATGAAAAGCTATGAACCTCCTTTCAATTAAAAGAGAAGTACGGGCGAGGCAATGAACACTGCTGCAAAGCGACCGGTAATTGAGGTTTCGAGGTGCTATTTTATTTTATTCTCAGGCTTGTGCACGGAAAAGTTGACCTGCAATCTTAAAAAGCTTAACTTTTTTCTAAAATAATTTCCACTGAGCCGATGCGGTGGAGCTGCAATGAAAGTTTTTGCATGATGAAGGGAATATGTTCATTTGTGTTTGCGTTGGGCGAGTGTATTTATAGTCGTCTTTACGCTTTACACACGGGAGTTGTGCCTGAAAAGTTACCCAGTGTTAAACTTTTTCCCAAACTTTTCCAAATCCGCTGCTGGAGTGTTCTTTTTTTTCCCTGCTACACCCGTCCCGAACTTCTGTACTCGCTTTTTTGTCTCTTTTACTTCAGAGCCGCTCAGATGTTACTGCTGCGTAGCAAGGTCACCCCTACCTACACCACCACCTTTATTTATCTTTTTAGGCCTCACACTGGCAGACCCCACCCTCACACACCCATAACGCCCTCCCTGCACCACACACACACACGTCATCACCCTCTCTAATCACTGCATGCATGAAAGTCTGCCCACGCCAGGTTGACTGACAGCTGATCAGTGCGACTGACCTTGGCGGGTTATATTTCTGACAAAGTCTAGCAGAGAGAGACAGAAAGAGAGAGAAGGCAGAGTGTCTGTATGTAAAAGACAGATACAAGCACTGAGAAACGGAAAGAATAAAAGGAAAAGCAGACAAGAGAAACAAGGAGCAGGCAGCAAAAAGCTCGAGAGACAGAAAGAGATGCAGATACAGCAGGAGAGAGGAACAGAGGTAGAGATAAAAAAGTGAGATTGCATTGTTCAGACTGCTCTGGCTGGTGTTTGTGGTTTGTGCATCGCCTGGTGCAGCTGCTGGTTAATGAGTGGACCTCCTCAGAGTAGAATGGGGTGTCCGTGGTCATCGTTTGAGTAGCTGGTGGAGAACTGGAGCCATCACAGCCCCACAAAGCCTCTTAATCAGCCCGTGTCTCCGAGGGACAAAACACACGACCTCGACCTGGAGTGTCATCAAAGCCCCGTCACAGTGGCGCGAACACGCACCTACGCAAGCTCATTTTCAAAGTAAACACAAAGAAAAGCAAAGCGAGTTGACTCAAGGTGAGAGTTGAGAGGAGAGATAGTTGGGAAGGACGATGGTTTTTTGTCCTCCTGCTCAGGGTTGTGAGGCCAGGTGGTTGACATTTACAAGATCTCACTTGAATGAATTATTAAGAGTGTTTTTTTTGCTGAATAAATATGGCGAGTAAGTTCATAACATGTGGATCAGAACCCATCAGCAAGGTTCCCCTCCTTTCCATCCAGCTTGTGGATCTTGCAAGTGTTGTGAGTCTTTATCCTTATTGCAGTGGCAAAGAGCGAATCCTCACTGGCTGAAGAGGATTAAACCCAGGTTTCTGTAGGTGGATTTATGGTTCCACATTGGCGTTTGAGTACCTTTCCACCTACATACTAAAGAATCATATAAATTCAACCTCCTCTCTGCGATGTTGATTGTTTTTAAAGGTCAGTTCATGGTTTCTGCATGATATGTTTGGTTAATCAAGAAGCGAAAGTTTTGTTTTACAATATAAGTCAGTCTGTTTAATAGATGGTTCCATTGCCCTGCATGAGAAATGCAGAAATCCACCAGGGCTCCTGTGGATGTTTCTAAAAGGCTGACTGTGACTTTGCAATTTTTACAGGATATAGCAGCCAGTTACAGACTGCAGCACTGTGTCTGTGATTATTCCTGAGGTGTACTGAGCACCGTGGGCGGACATAACACAGGATTTAGAACTCTAGGCTCCGTCGATGGAAAGCTTGTACAATATCAAAGCTCCTCCTAAGTCTGGCAGTGACTACTTAAACTACACCCCTTGATGATGGAGTATAAAGGTGTGGATGACTCCACAAAAATGACTCCTCGAATCGTCCCTCCTCAAAACAAGCATTTGTTTTAAGATCAATTTGTTTACTTGGCACGTGCACAGTTGGCGTGCTTGGAGTGCTGACAGTCTGCATGGTCACAAATTTTGAGCAGCATTCAGACATATGCAGAGGAGTCTACGTTGTCGCAGACCTGGGTGAATGATGAGATTTATGTTGCACGCACCTTTGCACACACAGAAAGCAGGAATGGGTCTTTAACTTTGACTCTGCAGACAGCTGTGGACACCCAGGGATAGTTGTTATTACACTACCTCTGTGGTCCGCTGAAGTCCCCTTGGAAGACTCCTTTGCACATGTACTCAGTAGGTCATATCGACATATTTTGCTGAAGAAGATACAAATTTTGGGCTACATGCAAACTTCGGCTGACAAATTTGCATCACATGGACCATAGTGGACCCTCACATACTGACTGATGCAAAAACACACTGGCCTTCACACAAAGTTCTTTCGCCACTATGACTTCAGTCTTTTCTGTACCAGGAGCCAAAATGAAAGAACCAATAACAGCTTAACCACTTACAAGAGTAGCTTCCATTTCCAGTTGTTCCACATGTTCTTGACATATTTCTTTCCCCACAAGTGGCAGTAGACAGCTCCATCACGTAGACATGCATCTGGAGATCTTCATAGCACCAACACAGTAGAATGATTTTGCCTTGAGAACTGACGTATGCTTTATCGTCTTTACCACCTGATTTGTAAATCTGTAAATATACAGTATTGTCAATATGAAAATCAAAATTTTGATTTATATTTTATATTTTCCTATTTATGATTTCTTAATATTTAATTTGCCTCTTTATGTTTCTATTTAAAAACCCATCTGTACAGGCTGGCATTCATATAACATTGTATAATTTGTCTGTGTGTATATATACCTATATGTCTGTGTGCATGTATATTTATGTGTATGTGTGCATGTATGTATGAATGTATGTGTGTATATATGTATGCATATACTGTATGTATATATTATCTTTTATATATATATATATATACATTATACTTTAATTGGAGCTGCACGGTGGCTTGGTTGTTAGCACCGTCACTTCACAGCTAGAAGATCCCGAGTTCGTGTCCTGGTTAGGACACCTGGGATCTTTCTGTGTGGAGTTTGCATGTTCTCCCTGTGCAGTGTGGGTTTTCACTGGGTACTCCGGCTTCCTCCCACAGTCCAAAAACATGCTGAGGTTAACTGATAATTCTAAATTGTCCGTAGGTGTGAATGTGAGTGTGCTTGGTTGTTTGTCTCTATGTGTAGCCCTGTGATAGACTGGCGACCTGTCCAGGGTGTCCCCTGCCTTTGCCCGAGTCGGCCGGGATAGGCTCCAGCCCCTCTGCAACCCTACAGAGGATTCAGCAGTGTATAAATAATGGATGGATTGATACTTTAATTACATTTTCTATGAATGATGTTGTTTACTTCTTTGTTGTCTTATATTGTATGATATTGTACTGTAAAGCACTTTGTAACTCTGCTTTTGAAACGCGCTATAGAAGTTTATTATTATAATTATAATTATTATTATTATTTCTGGTTCTTTTCCTGTTTGTTGTTCCCATTTTATATATTTCTGATTCTCTGTAGCATTAGTAGCTCTGTTTTTATGTTTCTAGTTTTTTGTTTGCGGTTTCCTGTTCTTTTTCTTAGTATTTCTGGTGCCCTTTTTAGTGTTTCTGATTCACTATTTTATATTTTCAGTTCTCTTCTTCACACTTTTGTTTCAATGTTTCAATTTGTAGTTCATTTTTCAAACTTTTAATTTCATTTATTGTCCTTTTTAACTTTTCTAATTCCCTTTCAGCATCTGTGGTTCTCTTTTCAGTGCTTCTGTTTCTTATTTTAATATTCTTACTTCCCATTGTAGTGTTTTCTAGTTCCCCATTCAGTATTGTTGTAAATATATACTGTATCTCCTCTTGTTGTTTTTGCTTTGTCTTACACACATTTTACATTTGTTTTCTACAAGGAGGCTTTTTTTTTTACGAGCCCCTTGGCCTTGGACTTCTTCCTCTGCACATATTTGTTAAGAATAGACTTCCAATCAATAACTACCAAAAAGTAATAAAAATATTGTTTGGTGTCAACTTTTTACAGGTTTCTGTGTGCAACAGTATTAAAAAATCCATAAATTCTTAAACTTCTCAACACAAGTTCTATATTTACAGACAACTTTATCAGAACATATATTTAATACATACAGTAATGTTCTGGACTATACCAACTTGTCCCCCAGACCACCTGCCAAAAGACGAGTCAATATTGTTTGCACAGAATAAAACAATTTTACCGAAAACACAATGTACGAAACAAACTGCCTCCCAAAACACAGTGAAATCCCTGTCTGCTGCTGAACACTAGTGCTCATCTCTGTTCTCCTCAGATATATTTGCTGTGCTTTATCGATTGCTTCCTGCAGGAACACTTCCTGCTTCTCCTCCTGCCTGTATTCACATCTGAGCTTGGAGATCTTTCTTAACCGCTGAAATGTTTAGTTGAAGACAAGTGGCAATGGTGGACACGCCTCACCTCCAGCTGCACGTTGAGATCAAGAAGCTGCCCTGGCTGATTTCTGAACCGTGTTATTGAGATGTTTTCGGAGGCAATGCCTGCACTTGCAGCTACAAAACAGAATTTATAAAAATCTCTGAAGCAAAAAACTCATCACTAGGATTTAGGATTTTTTTTACTAGAGGTGTAGAGGACTGTGAGATAGACACACCATCCTCGCACCTTTTCTCCAGCTGGAAACAGCCCTCATGTCTGACAGTATTTGAAGGTGAGGACGTGTTTCCTGTTCTGGTCCCATTATTTCCTAATGATGAATCTCTGCTAATGGTTAGTCTCTCCTGTGCTGCACTGTGGTGCTCACAATGGGCTTCTTGTTAATTGGCCTTTTGACAGTGATGCCCACCCACCGGTGGCCAACTGGGGTTTGATAAATGAGGTGCTCACGTTCCTTGCACTCCCTCTATGCTTCATGTTTGGAGAGTTGAGTGAAGTGGGCGTTTGTTTTCCGTAGCACTTTCTGAGAGGCGAAGTGTGCTTTGATGCGCACGACCACTCATAAGAACCACAAGATGAACAACGCTTGTTTGCTATGTGTATGTGTGTGCTTTGTACTTAAAGGTAAAACCCACACTTAAGCCTGCTCGCAATTACTTTTGCATTTCTGGCGTTGTATTAACCTTACGAGGTCAGACTTAACTGTATGAGATGATCAAACTGGGGAATTATTTTACCTCTAGGTTCGACTGCAGAACACTTCCTTGTTATATAAACCGTCAGAGGTAAATGTCAGGTGTCTTTTCAAGGCTCAACATTTTGCTCTTACATTTCGCAATCAAACAAGGGGAACGTCCATCACAGAAAAGGCAGATAAAAGTTTTTCTACCAACAATAAGCCTCAGAGGATTGGGATGCAATACAGCCTTAAAGTGGTTCAGATTTCTTAGCTGACTTTTGAGCTCAGAAGATCTACATATCAAACCTACTGTTATGCTTGTCCTGAGCGCGCTCACTGACCGTGTCGATAAAGTGTCCTCTACCGATCAAGATTTAACTATATATATACACACCGATCAGCCACAACATTATGACCACTGACAGGTGAAGTGAATAACATTGATCATATTGGTACTATGTGGTGTTCTGCTGGAAAACCTTGGATTTTGCCATTCGTGTTGATGAGACTTAGACACCCAAATAAACATTGTCCCAGAACAAGCACACTCCCTCATGCAAATGGCAATCCCAAATGTCACTGGCCTACCCCTGCAGGAAAATACACTTGACAGAGGCCCCACTGCACAACCCAGAGTACCCAAAGGATCCACTGCCAACATCCTGGTGCCAGACCCCATAGGACACCTTAGGACACAGAGGTCCTCTTGTCCATGCTCAATGGTTCAGAGCATTTTTGACCACAAAAGGGGGACCAACACAATAATAGGCAGGTGGTCATAATGTTATGCCTGATCGGTGTATAGAAAACAAATTTCAATTTGAACACTGCAAAATAAAGATATGACATTGTTGCGACACTTGTATGTGAAAATGTATCTTCCAATAATTGAGCAAAATAATGAATATTGTTGAAATGCGGTCGCAAAGCCTGGGTTATTAAACCACTGAAATATGGAAGCAACCTCTAGGGGGCATTGAACTACCAAATTAACCTCAGGTCAACATAATTTATGAGACAGTGTGCACAGACTACAGTAGATACTCTCTTGTCATTTCAGTGTGCCGCTCTCCAAGGTTGCATTATTTCATATTTTCTGGTCCTGCTACAATAGAAATACCTCCTGTGTCCTTGCATACCGAGTTCAAAATATGGTGCTTTTAAATTTTTTAAAAATATAATAGTGGAGGAGGTCAATTAACATGCCAGGCATTTTCGCCCAAATCTGCTTTTTTTTTTTTTTTTTTTTTTTTTTTTTGCTCTTTCTTCAACTCTGCTACCTTTTCTGTTTTGCCTCGTAGGCTTGTAATCTTCATTGCTTCCTCCTCCCCCTCCTGTGTGTCTCTTTCGGTTTACTTTTAATTCCTTCTTGTACTCCACTTTTCTCTGTACACTGTGTTTATTTCCTCACCCGTGCTGCGTCTCAGCCTCTTAATGGATTGATCTAAGTGCTCTCCCGGCGCTTTGCAGCTGCTTGTTGTTCTTTATTGCTGCAGAAGCTTGGCCTTAAGGCGATGTAGTTCCTCCTCCTGTCCCACGGTGGGGCAGCGACTGATGCCCTTGATGAGATTGCCCTGTTGCAGTCAGACTCATTAGCTAGCAGATGTGAGGTGTCAACGCATATCACAGCATCAGGCGCCGGTGGATAACTTTTTGCCAAGGTGTGAATAATACATCAGATTTTGTTTACAGGCTTCTCTCTCCTCAGACATTATGTAGTCGGGACCAGACCTCCGCTATCTGGCTTTATACAAACTTAAGAGCCACCAACCTGCCGGAGGACAAATAATGCTGCCAGAATACTTCCACTGTTCTCTATCACCTTTCATTCAAGTTTACAGTTGCCTAACTATGCACACTGACACTCCCCTCTGCAAGACACACTGGGTGTCTCTGGGTAGGACATGTTACAGTGCAGGATAATATCTCAAAGGACAATCTCGACAAAAGAGGAGGAGTGCGTCCTCTGGCCTCCCTCCAAATCCTATTTGGACGAGAAAACTGATTAGAGCATCCCTATGTGAAGAGGCCAAATCAGATCATGTTTGCTGCTCCCAGTTTGATTAGGGATTAATTGAAATAGGAACAGAGCCTCCTGGGAGTAGAGTGGAAATAACAAGGGTTACAAAGCTTCACACGCACACACACTTCACCTCCCTCTCCGTCTCACTTTATTTCTATCTTTCGGTTTGCCTGCCTGACCAAATACTCTCTCATCAAAGGTGGAAGAACAAAACAACTTGCATGCGTAGTCGTTCATACTAATTGCTCAGACTAATAAAGGGGCGCTGCTGACTTTCTTGAAATATGCTACATTTGGCTGACTTCAATGCCTGTTTATTTCTTTTGTTTCATATACAATGTCTCACCTTAAAAAAAGAACAATAAAGTTGAGGTCATATTTGGCTCACAACAAACCTGATATGTTTTGAAATGAGTTGGCAGCTTTACAGTTGCAGCAAAAAAAATAAGAAATTCATATTTTCATTTAATTGACCGTTCTAAGCTTCACCACCCTTTATCCCTGCTGCTACAACAGGCAAGCTTTCTTTTCTTTAATGACACATATGAAGGAATGATTTGCCGCTAATATTGTTGGTAATTTTTGAAACAAAGGGTCCTTGATTTAATGGCAGACAAAAACAAGACTCATTTCTACCTAGCAGCCATGAATTATGGTGCCTGGAATGCTGCCTGTCACCGGCAGAATTTGTCAGTTGTAGCTGACTTGTTAATTACACTAACATTAGTCTAATGGCTGAAAACACTATGTATGGCTGACTTTTTATCCCTTCCAGCTGGCTTGTTGTGAAACGAGAACCCTGTAAAACTGTCTTATATGCACTTGATAGAATAGCATTGTGCTAAAACTATGTTAAAGATAAATCCCACAGTAGGAGCCCAATGCATCAAAAGTCAGTACTTCTTTCATTACTGCCATTCAAATATTTTATTTTTTTCACATGTATACCCTTTATTTTTGATGATAGATTTATTACTTCTCAGCATAAAGGATACCTGTGTTGTACAAATGTGTGGAGACATGTTCTTCCATTCTTCAGAGAATATTTTTCAAGCTGCTCTTTGCTGGAGGGGATGTGTTGCTCTTCCTTTCTCTTTAAAATACCCCAAGGTGTTCTTCTGGATTGAAGTCAGACAACTTACTTGGCTAGGTGATACGTTATAAACTCCTTTGTGATTCTGGCAGCATGCTTGGGATCATTATCATGCTGGATTATTCCTCTTCTGCCAAACTTCTGGGCACTGGTAGTCATCTTTTCCACGAGTCTTATCCACAGGCAGTCATGGTGCCATCTATAAATGTCACCTCACCAACACCTTTTGCACTCATACAGCCCCATATCGTCAAAGCCCACCTGCGTGCTTCACTGTCAGGAGTATGCATTCACTGTTGTAGTCTTGGCTGGGTTAATGCCAAACAAGCTGGACCCGATCTGAGCCAAACAAATGTATCTTGGTCTCATTAGGTTGCAAGTCTCTAGTGTGCTACCAATATTTATCAGACTTCTTTACATGTTTTTTAACAAATGTTAATGTTCTAGTTTTGTACTAAAAAGCAAGCTGTTGTGATTAATTCTGCCTGCTAAAGGCCATGTAGTCAAAAATCACTTCTGGATCATCTACTGGAGTCTTCAGAAAAGTTTTCAAGAAAGAGTTTTCAAACAGTCTTCAGAGTCTGATGCGAATAATGTTTATTCAGTACAGAGGCTGCAAGAACAAACATGAGCAAAATCTCGACATTTTAACTACCCGAACAAAGCGTTACATCGTCTTATATACTTCTGCGAAATTCTTCTAAACTCTCCTCCTTTGCCTGTGAAACCACAACCTATCCTTCTTAAAAACCAATCACGAGGTCTCAATGATCATTTTGTTTGAATTTATTCATGTCCGGGGTGTAATCTAATCGTGTCAAAAGTTGAACCACCTCCCTTTTCTTAAAAGTCACTCCCTCCTCTTTTCTGCCGACTACACGGTTTTTCCCTTGTCGGCCATTATTAACTTGACTTCAACTCGTGCCGGGTGCAAAGGGAGAGCGCCATTATGACCTTGATTTGAACACATACTCGTGCGCAAAGGGAGAGCTTGCTGCTTCCGGCTTTGTCGTATTTCATAGGCCCTCTGCTGTCCATAGAGGTTGTTGTTGTATGGAATGTCTTTCGCAGTGCCTGAGCTACTGAAATCCCTATTTCTATTGACAACTCTGGTGCCAAGTCTGAAGCACTGATCGTCTGTCTTTCAGAACTAGACTGTAAAGGAGTGCACCGTCTGTGGCATCATTTTATCGATACAGCACTGCAGCTCTGATTAGCCTATTGTGTACCTCCTGATTAATGATGCAACTGTGTTTCCACAGATTTTTAGTTGATCTTCCTGTATCCTTTTCCATTTTTGTGAAGTTTTTCAGTCAGATTTTTCGGTTCCTCTTGGAATTCTTTTTCGTGTGCAGCCATGATGCGGACAAGCAGATAGACAGAGCTAATAGGCCCAATACTGACAAGGTTCTGGTGTTCACAGGTCGTTTTTATAACCTTATTCATGCAGTGTGGCTAATTGGAAATCACAGGTTCTCAGCTTTGTTTCAGTGATCACAAGTTTTCTAACCTGTGTGTCAGTGATTGCAGGTGTGCTCGCTTTAGTTGCATAGAGTTTCTACTTTGGAGCTTGTGTTTTCAGTATAATTAAGTATTTGCTTTTGTTTTGAGAGGTGATACTATTAGGAATAAAAAAAATCCAGCATTAATTGGTCTCTACTCAAAATTATTAGCAACTTATAAGCTATAAATATGTGAACATGGAGGATTTAATTCCTACTGCTGTTAGGTAATTAATAACGTTATCTTCCGACCACCCTGTATTTTAATTACAACTGAGTGCACCATGTGTATCAAACCAAGTAATTTTCCATATAAACCTGGAATTTTGCATACTTATTCAAATGTAAAGTGTACAATGTATATTCAGCATGGTACATTTTCATGGAGATAAATAAATAACGTAATTTATACTTGTGAATTTAATGGTCCAAGTGTCATATTCGGTTTAAGATATTACACACGGTTCTGGGATGTATACATAAGAGGTTGTCATGCATTTAATAGAATGTAACGACAAGTGAAATAACAGCAATAGAAAAGGGTTCATTTCCATGATGGAAGCTGCATTAATGAAATTACACTGTATGTCAATACATAGTTAATTTTAATACTTGCAATGCCAGTGATTTGCATTTTAACAACCACTTTACATAATCATCATATACCATTAATTTGCATATAATAACAAAATTGTAATCTTGTAAAGAATAGCACCTCACTGATTTGATCTGATGGAAGGCTTTGTGTGCGTCCATTAAAACTTGATCTAAACAGCAGTTGGTACAAGTGCTCTCGAATAGTCAGTAAATAAGTCGAAACCTCTCGGACCTCTTTTTGCCCCAGCAGGGGTGATATTAGTATTGTATTACACTGAGAGAACTGCCTGATGCTCAGCCATTGTAAAGGGCTTGATTGCTGTCGTGCCGTTTCATATGGGCCTACTACCGCCAGGGTTGCTCCATAAATCTCGCTCGTTCGCCTGCTTCTCCTCCTCAGCTCCTCTGTTCTCCTTTTGATGGAAACCATTGACCAGAAACATTAATAATAAGAAGAGTTTTAGTCACGGCCCATAAAGCTGCTCTTTGCAGTCGTTAGAGAACACTGGGAGGAAATCATTCCTCATGTTTTTGATGTGAATTGTTTAAAAGACAACACGGAGTCTAATGAATGCCAAGAATAGTTACTGAATAAGCGACTGTTCTGGGTCTCGAGTGTGCAGAGATGCTAAATGAATACTTGTATTTGGTTTTAAGTTACAAATGCAATGCATATATTTCGTCATTCTTAATGATTAGGTACAGTACTAGTTTGAAGCTACATGGCTGATGGGTTGCCATCTGCAAATTAGCATAGCCATCATCTGTGACTTACTAGTGAGACATTTGTTGTGTTAAGTACGTGTGTCTTAGTCAGTGATTCAGTGTCTGAGCTATTTTTTGCTGCCTGATAACTTTGATTTACATCCCAAATGAGGAGGATTATTTTCATGCAGTGCATGCATGTATGTACCCTCTCCAAGGATTGTGGTAATTTATCTACATACCTTTGCCTTTGTATGTTGTGTTTGTGTATATGACAGTGTCCTTGAGGTCTGTGTACATGTAAGGGTGTATATTCATGCGTGTGCATTTCTTTTCTCTCTCAAGAAGAGCAGTCCCATCCGTCTTCTGTGCTCAGTAATGGGGGCTCAGAGTGGCTTACGCTCGGCCCCCTGATCTGTCCTCATTTGGCTGGCATTTCGTTACAGGCCAGACACTCTTCCTGTGACACGGAAAGAAACCCAGACTACCCCCCTCCACCTGCCGTCCTCACCGCTATTTCTCTTTTCCTTTTCTTGCTCCTTAGTCCTTTTCTCTCCCCCACTTTGACAAAAACAAACACACACACACACAGAGAAGCACACACAAGTTCTCCCCTTGTCTGCGTCTCAGCTTTCACACCACTACCACAGGATGAGGCAAAATGAGGACAAATTGATATGAATCCCAAGGAAAGAAGCCAGGGGGTAAAAAAAAAAGGAAGTGCGCCTGCCTGCGAAGGCAACTGTAAGCATAAATCCACTGATATACTGCTGTGGTGTTCGTTGTGTAAGTGCGTCCATTCCTCACTATGATGCCCATAACGGTCACACAGGAAGAACTTCTAGGACAATCCAATGTCACACCAGCATCAGATGCTGTAGATCATGTGCTCTGATTTTAAAATCTGAGCAATAATCGTAGCAATTTCATTTCTGCTCAGTTCCTCCTCCAAACTCGTTGGCTCTGACTGATGTTTCCATTGTGGATTTAAAAAGCAGTACGCAATACAAATAAAGGTGAATAGAGTCAACCTGCCTCGCCCGGTCAGGGGACAGGGATAATGTATATAGGCGGTGTGCCGCAATGCACGCTGAATACCCTGTGGCTTAAAACTGGGGCTGACAGCATGCTGAGACAAACCTCATCTCGGTTAAAGGCAATTCCCCTTCATAGTGGGTCTCTGGCTCTGAGCTGCTGGGCCCAAAACAAAGCCAGTCAATCTAATCATGAGAAAAGGTGAGTTGGGAGGCTAGGAGAAAGAAAGAGATGGAGGCTGAGAAAGAGCCTTTCTGTGTATATGTGTGCGCATGAGACAAAGTGAGTGGGGGATAGAGCTTTACAACATCAATCCTATGAACTCTGAGGCCCCTGGCTGGCTCTCAGAGGTGTTTATGTGTCTAAAACCCAGATTCATCCTGTTTGCTGCATTCATCGTCTGGGAGAAAAACTGCGAGAGAGACGTAAGTGCCTGATTTTTCTCAAGCCGCTGCTAAACTTCTCCTCTGTTCGGCACTGAATAATCCTCATTCTTGCATACAGTACCCACATAGTCCATCTATGAAGTTGTAGCCTACTTATGCACAGGCACACTTCCATCTAGTGAATTTCTATATACCCTTTAAACTCGAAAGCACATCAGCCAATGCACAAAGCACTCTCGCAGAAGCACGTACTTTTCTCGCTTTTCTATGCCGCGCATGGGAATAAAGGTCCATTGTGTAGGTGTGTGCGGTGAGGTGAGCTCTCAAGTCTAGTCAGCACAACATGGCTTCTCCGAGCTGCTGGATAGCCCTACTGCTGAGCGCTGCAAGTACAGTACATCTCAATTTGTTCTGGGAGGGATCAAATTCTACTGCCTTGCAAATCTTACCAAGCAGCAGGCGAAGCACCCAGTGAATAAATGGAAAACTGTAGGAAATATAATAGAGCTGTGTTTGAACCACTAGAATCAAATCGGAGCCTGGATATCTGTATCAATAAACTATCTGCGGGGAGTCTGGCCAAGCTGGATGTGAAGTAAATCAATGAGATTCAGGATAATTACAGGCTGCATATAATACAAAATTGCTTATCATATCCCCATCTCTTTGTAGATGAAAGGCATATGCACTGTAAACATTCGCCGCATGGGTGGGTAATCAAAAATAAAATATATCAGTCTTCTCCTCCAGGATGACAGTTCATACAATTCTGAAGTCTTATTCATAATCACAACCTTTTTGATAGATAGATGTTATTAATCTTTCATTCATAACTGACCCGAGACAGAAAAGAAAGTCCTCAAAGGTCCAGAGAAGGTTGAAGAGCAGAGGTTGAAAAAAAGGACAATTCTACCCTAATTACCGTCATCACTCACTCTGCCCCTTAATTTATCTGATCTTC
>OMNN01022737.1:0-13965 GCA_900302755.1 Chromis chromis
ATCCTGTTTGAAATCTGGGCCTAGAATTCATTTAAAGTTAAGAAATTACAAATGTACAACAACCTGCTTCAGCTTTCACAACAACAAACCATAAGCATTAGTGAATAGTCTATTTATTTAAGCATGTCACAAACACACACAGGTAAAAGAGGCTAGATTACAAACCATACTGTGGAATATTAATACACTACACATGCAAATCTTCAAGAGCTAGAAAGAAGAAAATCCAGTGTTTTAAATAGATACAGTACCACCAATGTGCATGAAAAAAAAATCCTTGAAAAATCGAGATAAGTCAAATCAAAAAAAGACACACAGAGCTCCAAGGATGCCTGATTTGATTCAGTGAACAATCCGTCAGAATAAAAGGCAAAGAAAGAAAAGCTCACACAGCAGTGTGCCTGTCTGCTTGCTTACTCTGACTCCACAGAAATCAGCCATTCACGGAGGAAGAGGTTCTCTCATGTGCACCACATGCCTCAACAAAAGGCTACGGTATGGTGGAGCACAAGCAATGAAAAATTCCTGCATAATAAATCATTTTAAAAAGTGCTTGTTTGACTTACAAGGTGAAAACTAGCATCCTAACTCATGGATAAAGTAGCCTATAAAGGATATTACATTGTCCTGTAGGTGTACAAAATATCCACACGCACACAGCCCCCTTTTTTTCATCAATTAATAAACAAAGAACAATTGTCAAAATGTTTTTTCGCCGTGCTAAGAGAGACAGCTGTCCTGTAGAAGAAAGAGAGGCCAATCCCCGGTGTGGAATATTCCAGTCTGTCAGCGGCAAAGCTGAGTGGCGCAACCCACCGGGGAGGGTTTTTTCTCTCTCTTTTTTTTAAACAAAGGCCTATCCTATAAATAACCTCAGTGGCGAATTTCAACGCAAAACCCCCTTAAATAATGAAACATATTCACAATCTTTATGGTTTTGTCGCAATCACACTGGGGGTTGGGAGTGCAGAGAGCGAAGCTTTGAGAGAGGGGAAGGGTGTCGACAGACTCGTGACCTGAATGCGCGCATTTGGCAGCCGGAGGGTAGGAGTGGAGAGAGCCAGAAAAACAGGCCTCTGACACACACACGCTGCGATTTTGGAGGCGCAAACACGCACAAACACACCGGAAAAAGCGTGCGTAATGTGTGCGTAAAAAGGCGCTAAAGATGCACCTGGAGATCCACTTTTACGCACGCGAATAAAGACCCTCCCCGCTTGTATTTTTAACTCCTTCGTCGCAAAAATAGACAGAATGGCATCTTGTTTGTTTGTACTATCTGATCTGGAGCGCTTGAAACAGTCGGTGTTGGTGATCCGCCTGTTTTGTTTTTTTGTCGTTTTACGCGCGGAAGCCCGAAGCAGCGCCAGCGTTCTTTCACCCAGATACAGAACAACAGGGCTGCTGCAGAGGATTCCTGTTGACCTTATATGGCAGTGTGGGGGTGCTGCTCTCATGGCAACCGTCCAGAGCTCTCGGATTACTGCCGTTGCCAGGGCGAGCCTCAATACGCCGCCTTGTATTAAAGTTTCCTTCCTTTAACACGCACTGTCGACTGGTTTTCTCTCCATGTAAAACACGCACCATTTCGAGAAAAATCGCCCCTGTGACGCCGGCTGTTTGTCTTCGTGCTGATTCACTCAGAAACACCGAGAAACGTCCTCGGTAGAAAAAAAGAAAAAAGGCGCTCTCCCCGAGCCTCACCCAGTTATGGCGCAGCAACATTTCACAGCACAGTGCTCTCCTTTGTCTGTAAAGAAGCCATTTTGAGACAGAGAACAGCAGAGAAACCATTGCACAAGTGCAGCTTACATACCACAAAAAAACAGGTCTGTTTGGAGGAAGGGAAGCAGTGAAAAACACAAGATCTCTTCCCCATAAGATTCCTTTTAAAACGTGGATTTACATGTTTTGAATACTAACTGTAAGTTTGCAATATCAATCAAACAATGTGGGTTACAGTTATTTTTATTCTTTGAAAACAAAAGGCAATAGAGTTAAGCTGAAATCGTTGTTATATAATAAGTAACGTTTAAGTATTATTCGTGTTCTGTCCTCTGTGAGAATACTTACATGGATATAAAATGGAGAAATTAAGTGAAATAGCTCAAAATCCATTACCTTTCCAAACAACATTCTCCTTGCAGCCTTTTTTTTATATGATGTTGCTCAGCTAGAAATGTCGACATGGCAGAGGTTTCTAATCGACTGCAATCCTGTCTTCAAGTAGAGAGAAGAGATGGTTTGCATATTGCCCACACAGATGATGCTTGAAGATGCATATTCGCTGGCTGAGAGGCAAAAGCTACCACTGATCAAAAAAAAAAAAGTTTTCAAAAGAGCTCTATCTGTCGTGCTAATGGATTCCTTCCTTTTCAGGAGACGCTCTCCCAGCCCCTTATTAATGCCAATAATAGAGGATCCGAAGATGGAGCTGAAAACGTTCCTCCTGCCCCTGCGTTTAGGCCTGTTAACTGCATTTCACCCAAGTGCTGAGGTAAATATTTTTTCACCATGAATAGTTTTCCCTCCATCTGTTTCCTCTTTTATCAGTCTGTGTTTTAAACCGTTTTTAAAAACTTCAACACATATTTTTTTTTAAATAAGAAGAAAAAGATAAAAGGCTACCTGACTGGACTTCTTTGGATATTTAAATATGCCCTTGAAGCAAGGTCAAGCCGACGTTTACACTTTTTGTTTTTGGACGCGTTTGGCTCCTAAATGGCAGCACGAACCTAATCGTGCTTGAAGCTGTCTCCACAGTTGCAGTGTAGGGCACAACACAAGCCATCAGGGTGTTTAGCGTTGCTGTTGTGAGAGGAGAAGTGTTTAAAGTCATTAATCAAAGCAAAAAGGGGGGTTATCAGTCAACAGTCAGAAATGCAAGAAGCACAAGAAATTAATTTGCACGAGGCCATTAGTTACCCATGGCCTGCTTTCTGTCATCTGAGCAGCTTATAAAACTGTATATTTATATGTCAGCATGCCATATTTGAAGACATTCTATGTGATCACATTAATAAAGCTGAATAGAGAAATAGACAGAAAAATACTTGTTTAATAACAGTAGCTGCATGCCTCACATTTACATTGCTAAATTATAAAAAACACTGTTAAATTATTATAAAAGAGTTGAACTTACTGATTGCTACTCATATCCTACAAGGCCATAAGTGCAATGCCAACAATCTGCCATTGCACATTTTGTCACTGTAACTGTGTCTTTCTTCCCCCTCCCCATTTTCTATCATTTTAAACATCTCCAAAACCATAAAGCTGTTTATTCACAACATTTTGGTTTCTTTTTTTCTTTACTCAAGAAATATAACCACTATTATATGGGTGTGCCATGACCTAGTTAAGACAAAGATGGATTCCCAGGCAGAGTAAAAAAAGGCTCAAAATGTCACAGGGTATTACATCCAGTACATTCTCTTCCTTCTTCTCAATCCTTTAAAAGGAGGAATCATAGTTTTATCATAGTCCGTGAGAGATGAGGAAATCAAGTGTAAGATCCCTTTTGGAACAAAGGAAACCCATATAGGCCATTGAGTCCCTGTTTAAGGAAAATGGCTGCCGAGAGCGCTCAGCCCCCTCTCTCTGCTCTCTGTTGAAGGACTCCTGAGCCGTGCCTCTAATAGCAGACAGCTCCTCTGCCGCTGCGCTCTGATTGGCCCGCCGAGCTGCCGCTGTTAACCAGCCAATTGCCCGAGCACTGCGAAAACACCAGGCAATGTCAAACAAAACCCAGTTTGTTCGACAACAATTTAAAAAAAACGCCATTCAGTAAAAAAACAAAAAAACATCCGCTGTTGTTGTACACTTGTGGGGGAAAAAAAGTTTTTAAAAAAATAGATAAAAATAAAAATGGAGGACCTACGTATCCGCTCGGCACTAGTTTCTCAGTCGGGATTAGCGAGAGAAAGAAACAAACCGCCGCATTCCAACAGTTATAAACGTTAGCTTAGCCGCTACATTCAACTAGCTAGTTTCTGTAATATCTCGTCTGTCAAACGGCCGTTAGCCGTGTGAGCAGTTTGTTTGTTTGTTTGTTTGTTTAAAAAAAATATATGCCAGAATTCGAACCACAAGTCTGCACCACATGAAACCTTCCGACCGAATCAGTTTTATTAGCCTTTTAGTGGCAGTTAAGAAGATATTGCCCCCTGTGTCTATCTTGTGTTTGCCAGTTGGGTAAATACAAGCGGCAGATTCGGTGCAAATGATTTATAGGTGTAGCGACACGAAACTGTCACCACACCTAAAGTAATCACATATATGAATACTAACGTTGCTATGTTGTGATTTTTTGTTTTTTTGTTTTTTATAAGTCAACTGCATCGTTAAACGAGCGTTGGAAACACAAGTGAGTTTGTATCGAAAGTGCGGCTAGCTTCGGAGGTGGGCAAGCCTAGCGGTGTATTGTGGGAGAGACAGCAGCTACAGACCAGAGGCACACAATATGTGTTGGCTCTCGCCGAAAAGGAGGCAGTATTCTTGAAGCTAAATCATGTAATGTAAGCGGCGAAAGGAAAGCGATTTCGTCTTTTCATCAATTGGAAAAAAACACACACTCGATCGGACGAACCATGTCCAAGCCAGGCGAGAGGAACAGATTGAACGAAGACCATGGCAGAAAGCAGAGTTCAAGTAAGCTTGTTCTTTTTTTCCTCTTTCTCCAGCCCTCCTAATGCCTGTTTTCCGCACGCTAGATCCCATTTTTACGCTCTCACTTGGGTTCCCCCCCGCCACCGGAGCCGTGCATCTGCACCGTTCGGCTTGTTGAAAAAGTGCTGGGGGGCTGGTGAAGGGGGGGACCGTGTTCACAGCGTTGCCTCCCCGATAACGTTAGCTCTCCTCTCCCTGTCGCTGCCTGTCGTTTCAGGTTTGGCGAACGGCATGGACAGTCATCCCGTCTGCGGCTCGGCGGAGAAGCGGAGTCACCACTGGAGAAGTTACAAGTTGATAATCGACCCGGCGCTCAAGAAGGGATCCCACAAACTGTACCGCTACGATGGACAGACTTTCAACATGCCCGTAAGTGCCTCCTCTGACGCGGCGGAGCGGCTACAATAGTAACCGAGTAGCCGACCTCCATGATAGGTTACAATGTGGCTGAGTGGACGGACACGTCCAGCATCCACGGCACCGTGTCGGAGGTGTTCTTCCTCCATGAACAACACCTCCGGATCGTGCAGGACGACTTTGCAACAAGTTAGTGGCGTGTGAAGTTGTGAAGGGGATGATAACAGCCTTGTGTCCCCTCTTCTTCTCCCACAGAACCCCGGAATGCCACCGGTGGACATCGTCCGAGACCCGAGGATCGGTCGACTGTGGACTAAGTACAAAGAGACGGACCTCCCGGTGCCCAAGTTTAAGGTATAAACAGTGTTTGGATCAGGATGGCAGCTCTGTCCTAGTGGAGAAGGGGTGCTGTCAGAAGTTGCAGACACACCCCCTCTCAGACATCTCTGGGATGTGGAGGACTGTCGGAGGATTGTTCAGACCAGAATACAACCATCTGCTCTCATGCTTTGCATTTCTGGACTTTCATTAAGTTGCACTTGTTCGTTGCAACTCCTGCAGCGCCGCTCCTCTTATCAGAGCTGTCAGAAATGACCCCACATGGTGCAACATTAACCCGAGCAGCACTTAACATTAACTCTTTGTCATTCCTCTCCCAGATCGATGAGTGCTACATCGGCCCCGTGCCTCCAAAGGAGGTGACATTCGCCCGACTCAACGACAACATCAGGGAAGGATTTCTTACCGACATGTGCAAGAAATTCGGGGAGATCGAGGAGGTGGAGATCCTGTACAATCCGAAGAACAAAAAGCACCTGGGAATAGCGAAAGTTGTTTTCGAGACCGTGAAAGCCGCCAAGGTGGCCGTGCAGTCGCTGCACAACACGTCTGTTATGGGAAACATCATCCACGTGGAGCTGGACCCGAAAGGTAAACACTGATGCAGTCACTCGAGGTAGAAGGACGCGCGGGCTGCGATTCTGCTCTCAGACCTGCGAGCAGATGCAGGGCCACGAAAAATGAGTAAATAGTGAAATGTTTGCTTGTTTTGGATGATTAGGATGACAGCAGTCACGTGTGCAAATTTACGTGCGTTGGCTGGCAACGAGGGGTAATTGAATTTCATTGAATGTAAGCCTGTTCCCACAAGCCCAGAGCTGAGGGTGCTGTGTACTCCCACTGTGCATAATTTCAGACCTGCAAACAAACACAAACCAATCTGCCAGAGCCCTCTGCACTTCAGATTTTTTTCTGAGTCACAGTAAAAAATAATATTAAATTGAGTTTCATTTACAGTAAGTGACACTTAGGGTTGTTTTTGACTTGTACAAAACAGCAACTTTAATACCTCTTAGGTAATGTAAATCATGGTTTTATTTTGCTGCCTTCAGTTTTGCATCTGTGTTGATTTAATTAGAGCAATAATGGATGTTTTCACCACATTTCTCTTTTATTATTTCCATAAATTAGTTGCTGTTTTAATAAACTGTTGAAGAAGTGTGTTTGTGTAGGCTGTGCACTATATTAAGGCATGTTTTGGTCATATTAATATAGCATGTATCGCACATGTCATGCAGTAATTCACAGTTCATATATTATCAAGCAATATTAATGCATAATATTAATTTCCAAGGCTCCTCCTGTTGGCATGACTGCAAATTCCCCCTTTACAAATGTTTAGTTTCAGGGTTCAGCTGCTGTTACTCAGATCATGCCAGAGTGCTTTTAATAAAGCCCTTGCATTAAGCAGCCCGCTTTATAAACTTGGCACCAGACCCATGCATGTTTATTGTTCCGCAGGTGAGAATCGCCTCAGGTACTTCCAGCTCCTGATGAATGGCAGCTACACTCCGCGGACTCTTCCTGTTGGCGGAGAGGAAGCCAGAGAAGTTTCCCCTCGGAGCCTGGCAGAAGCCTTGCTGGTAAAAATTCCTTTAACAATCCGCAAAATTGTTTGTGCTTTTTATTTTTTTCTAAATCACTCCTTAAACTGTGCCAAAAGGAGTTAATTAGTAGTTTAATATTATGGTGGAGTCCTGGTTCATGTGAGGTCATTCTTGAGGAGGAGTTGCATGTTAGCGTGTGGATGTTGTGGTGTTACTTGGCTGAATCAGTGCAGCAGGTGGTAGAGTAGAGTAGTAGTGCCTAGATACTCTTATTTACCAGTTATTTTAAGGTATTTTAGTCATCCTAGGAACATCATTCAATTATTTGTGATGACTTGTTTGATAAACAGTAGCTTCTAAGTTGCAACCTAAATGTACTCTCATCATTCTTTGATCTTTTTCACTGCGATGGAGCATTTTTTGTTGTTTTCCCTGTGACGTCTTGATTCACTCCCGTCCTCTTTGTGTCTTCAAAGGCCTGCGAGCCCATCCGCAGGTTGTCGGAGAGCGGCGTGGCTGCAGTGGGAGCAACGTTGCCGCCCAGCAGCTCCAGCACTCCCCTCACCCTGGAGACGGGCTACTCCAGCCTAAGGCAGGACACACCTCAGTCCCAGGGAACCCCTCATACGCCGCGCCAGGCAGGTACGCCCTTCTCTCAAGACTCCAACTACTCCAGCCGGCAGTCCACGCCTGCGTACCAGTCCAGCCGTCCTGAGAGCTCCGGAGGTTACAAATCTCGCAGACACGAGAGTAAGTTCCAGGATGCGTACAACCGCAGACCGGAGAGGCCTCAGTACCGCAGCAACATGTATCGGAGTACGTCGGAGCAAGCTGCTTTCAAACAGCACCAGCTCACGCCGCCCGAACCTCCACCTTCCACCACCTCCTTCACCTACACGGCGCCTCCCCCCGCTACACCCAACTTCAAGTCCGCCTTCTCACCCTACCAGGCTCCTTTGCCCCCCGCGTTCCCCCCGTCGGAGCCAGCTTTCCATCACCCAGCCCAAAGGGAGGGTGAGTACCTCCGACCTCCGCAGCCGCCTCTGGCAGCCGCCACTGACTTTTTGCCGGTCAAGGAGAGACCAGAAACTCCTCCGATCCCGGAACCCCCACCCGAGCCCATGCCCCATCCCACTACCCCTCCTCCTCAAACGCCAGAGCACTGCCCCTCACCTGGCTCCCCCGTGCTGGATCCAGAGCGCAATAGCCTGGATTCCCGCATCGAGATGCTCCTCAAGGAGAAAAGGACAAAACTGCTGCCGTTCCTGGAGGAGCGGGACTCGGACACTGAGGTGCATATGGAGGGAAGTCCAATTTCCTCCTCCTCCTCTCAGCTATCCCCAATTCCCCCTTTCACGAGCGGCTCCCAAGGTGGCCAGCAAAATTCCCGTCCCTCGAGCACCGGCTTGGAGGATATCAGCCCGACCCCACTGCCAGACTCGGAAGATGAAGAGCCAATTCCTGGAACTGCCTCCTTGATCAAGAGAATCAGCTCTCCTGTCCACGACAAGATGAGCAACAGCGACCTCAAAGATGGACCTTTTCGAGGCCACACTCCCACTGATAAGATGGACACGGTAGGATCAAAATACTCTCTGATATTTGTTATGAAAAACTGCATATTTCTCCGCATGTTTATGTGCTTCAGGTTTATCACATTTCACAAGAAACAAGTGTCAGACGCTGCCACAAAAGCTCTCATTAATAGTGTGGATTAGCTGATAGTGGCGCTGATGTTTACACACAGCTGTGAATGACAGTTATACAGAGGACGCAGGAAGTCGGGTCTAGTTTCAGTGTGAGGTGGTAGTAGTAAATCTTCGCTTTTGTTTCATTCCTTTTGTTCTGCCTTAAAAAGGAAATTCCGGTTTCACAGAAAAACGTGTGTAAAGGAATCAAAAGGCCCCTCCAGCTACTAACAAGTAACAGCAAACTGCTAACAAGTCACTACCTTTAAAAAGTGTATTTAATCGCCCAGTAGTGTCCTGATATGAACCCAAACGTGCAGAATTCCTTGTCAGTGCAGGTCAAAGAGTTGCCTAACTTGCAGCTTCACAAATACCTCCACATTCACATGAAGCTGATCTCCTTTTTTGAAGTCACAGTAACGCCATCTGGCCTGTGATGTTGTATTTCTAAACTTTGCTCTGAAGGGAGAAATAAGAGCCACGCTGCTGTTGGGGAATTGAACACTCTTGTTTCCTCTTTCTAACACTCGTTGCACGCGCTCACACGAAGGAAAACACAACCTGGCTGTTGGCCCCATTCAGCACCACACTTCCTGGTTCTGCTGAGCCCGACGGTCGGGATTGGCCGCAGCGCCTCTGCTCTCGTATTTCAAGTTATCACAAAGCAAACAGTGCAAACAGGTCATTTGGGTAACAACAAGCCACTCCCCACGCCGAGTTCACTCCACTGAGTTTCATGTCTGCAGCCGTTGTGACAAAGATTCTTTTATAACATTAAACAACCGGGAGAAGAATTAAACTCTGATGTGTTTAAAGTCTTGCATTCAAGGTTTTCTACTGTGGTACTTTGAGGGATACTGAGTGTGATGCCTGAACAAACAGCTCTGTTTGGAGACATGCTGACCAAAGACACAGGTCATTTGTGTTTGACTGTGCTAAACTTTGAACTCAGATCAGTGCTAGAATCACTTGTTGCTCTTATTTTCAAGAACTAACTGGGTATCAGAGCTCAGTACTGTTTGATACTGACGATGATTTGTTCATCAATCAGTGGCAATCAAAAACTGCAAGTCCTGAACGTTTACATTAAATGCCTATCCAGATTTGTAATCTTATTTCCTGATTTCAAACAAATAAGATTTCAGTCACTGTTAGGCTGTTTTATCCAGACATGGTTGCTTGTAGCATTTAGAGCTTTAGCTGCTTTTCTGTTATATTTTTAGAAATACTTTTATAGACAAACATGCTAATATTTCTCAAAGTAATGCACCACAACAAAGCATTCATTCGCTCTCGTTATTAAACTCAAACATTTTATCAGAAAGATTGTAATACGGACAAACTCCAGTCATTCCCAGCCCCGTTTATGTCAACTCATGTTAAGGTTCAAAGGCCTGATTTGACAAAAACAATCTTAACCCCAGGTCCGCTAGCTTTTTCCGAGCTTTTAACCTCATCTCGGGGTCTTCGTAAGTAAATGCCGTTTCCTCAGTTGTCACGATGAAAAGGGCAGGTGATGGTACAGGTTCTGTATAGCCTTGTATAGTCCTGACAGGAAGTCCCCTTTTCACACAGGGTCAGCAGTCGTCAGGAGAAGACATGGAAATCTCTGATGACGAGATGCCCGGGACTCCAATCTCCGGCAGTGAATGTGGCAAGGGCATTGTCGTCAACTCGGCAGTGTCCCCGATGCAGACCATTACCATCCACCCCGCCGGCTACCATCCGCTGCAACACCAAGCCGGCTTTGCGATCCCACATCACCACCTGGCCCACTCTGCCGTCCCGGGACACCCTGCTCACTTGGCCGCTCATCCTGGAGTGCCTCCCCACATGCTGCCCCACATGGGCCCCTACCCGCACGGCATGATGCCGCTGGTGCAGATGGAGCTGATGAACTGCTTGCGGTGGGAACAGTGGAGCACGGTTCCCATGTCCTTCCAGATGCAGCAGCAGATGTTGAGTCGCATGGCTCAGACTAGAGGACCCTATCCTTATCCACATTTTATGGACAGCGGGGCCACTGGGCCCTTTGGGGGACCTTACGCACCTCTTTCAATGGGTGCTACACCTGCGAGCAGCACGGGAGCACCCGGACAGCAATGGCAGCATCCCAGTATACCAAAGTTCAACCCCACTGTTCCTCCTCCTGGATATGACACTAAAAAGGAGGACCCGCACAAGGCCACTGTTGATGGCGTGCTGCTGGTCATTGTCAAAGAGCTGAAGGCCATCATGAAGAGGGACCTCAACCGCAAAATGGTGGAGGTTGTGGCTTTTAGGGCTTTCGATGACTGGTGGGATAAGAAAGAACGTTCAGCAAAGGTAAGTTGCTCATTTCACCCACTACACCTACAGAAGCAAAGAGAGCTCCTATCCACACATGCACAGCGTGTATGAGAAAATACACTTGTGCTGACTACTTTGGAATTTTTAATTGCTCTCAGTTAGATTGGCAAAACAAATTAGGTCCATATTATATGAATTAATTATATGTAATATAAGCCACGAATTGCAGTGACATTCATTAGGGTCATTCAGTCTCCACTACAGCATAAACACTCATCATAAGCATCCATTCACAGTTGGACAACATGATGCTTTCTACAGCTTATTGAAAAGAATAATTGAAAGACTGTTCTGTGGCTGTAGCTGATTTGCCTCTCTGTTGTCCAGCGTGATTACACAGGCAAGAGTCTTGCATTAATAGTAGATATCAGTTTGACAAGTGCCATAATTAACTCATCTGATCTCATCTTGTTGCTGCTACAAATGCAAAGATTAGTTTTTTAATAAAGTAAATTAAACAGCTGTGATAATCAATTTTGTAGTCGTTTATCAAGAAAATACAAAACATATTTACTGGTTTTGGCTGTTTAAATGGGAGGATTTGTTGCTTTTCTGTCTTGTATTTAATTAAAAATTGAATTATTTTAGGGATTTGGGCTGTTGATCAGATAAAACTAGGCTCTTGGAACTGGCAATCAGTTGTTTTTTTTTACTATTTTCTGACATTTTATGAACTAACAAAGTATTAAAAATTACTTGATTGATCATGAAAATAAGCGTTACATTTGAAGCAGCTTGTGTTTAATGAGAATTGCTCTGTAGACTGAATCCAGACCCCAAAAAAGGAAACTTTTTTTGTGTTGTTTAGTGTAATAACAATGTTTAATACAATAACGAGTGAGCATCTAAAGTCATAATATTTTTTTTCCAGGCATCTTTGACTCCAGTTAAAGGTGCGGAGGGGAAAGAAGAAGAAAAACCCAAACCCAAAGAGACGATGGGTTCAAGTCTGCTGGAGAACTGGAACAAGGGCGAGGGATTGGGCTACGAAGGAATGGGCCTGGGAATTGGTTTGCGAGGAGCCATCCGGTTACCGTCCTTCAAGGTAAGATTTAAAACTTCAGGTTTCAGGTTTCAGGTTTTTTATTTTATTTTGCACAACGATAAAACAGAAGAAAGAGACAAAGAAATAACAACAAAAGAGTGCAAGGTAGAGGCAAGAAACCCGAAAGGGCTTATACAGGGCCTCTACCTATATTAAGCTTCACAACTTATATTAAAACAGATAACAGTTTATTGCCGAAACTGAACAAGTATTAGAAAAACCTTTAATTGAACTAGAATTTCTAGATAATAGCTTTAATTTATCCCCTTCACCCCAAAGTCACTAAGCTCTCCATTGATTAAACATTATTTCCTAATTGATCTTTGTGCAGGAGTAAATATGGTTGCATTTTGGTTTATTATTTATTTATTTATGTACATTTACTTTCATTTCAGACTTTTTGTTGTTGTTGTTAATAATAATAATAATAATAATAATATGATAATCTAACCTTTATTGATCCCCTTGGGGAAATTCCTTCTCTGCATTTGACCCATCCTATTCAAAATTAACCTTAACTATACATACTAGGAGCAGTGGGCTGCCGCGGTGCAGCGCCCGGGGAGCAGTCAGGGGTTAAGGGCCTTGCTCAAGGGCCCACAGTGGTGGTGACTGGGACAAGCGGTCACTCTCACTTTCCCACCTCAACCTCGAACCGGCGACAAGTTTGCTTGACAAACCACTAGGCTACCACTTCCCTAACCCCAAAAATTGTTCTAAAAAAAAAAAACGAGAGAAAAAGCTAAAATTGAATTGCTATGATTACAACATTTTTCCAGTGACCTCAAGTGTTAACCAATCCTGGAAAAAAACATTGCAGCTGTATATACTATAGGTAATTTACCACTGAGACTTTTCATTTGTTTACATACTTGTCTCCTATCTGCTCTGTGTAAACACTTCCTGCAGTTCAGCCCAGTTCAGCCAAAACTCTCTGGATTTATGTCACGTGACCGTTGATCCTAGCGGAGTCACTAATGGCTTCTTGTTTGCGCTGTGGCCCGCAGAAGTTGTAGTTGGGTTTTTTTTACAGAAACTGCTGCAAAAATGACAAAAAGACGTGTACAATAAAGTGATTTTGATGAAAAATCACTATTTTAAGGTTAGATTTGATTAAGTTTTCCCACAAAACGAATCATCACAGATGAGCAGTTCAGTTGGAAAATTTAAAATCTGATGATTATTTCTGGTTTTACTGTTTCTGGCTCTTGATAGTGTTATTTTACCATTTTTAAAAAGAGATAACATGTCTTTTAATCCTGCCAGTGGGTTTGGGGGTCAGGGTTTCCACCAGAAAACTTGCTAAGCCTGGTGGTAGAGGGGGGGGGGAGTATATATATATATATATACGAATACCCATTTAATCATCTGTTCCTTGTCACATTATGAACAGTTCCTGAAAATGTCATCAAAATCCGTTCTTAACTTTTCAAGTTATCTTCATAACAATAAGGAATGGTGTATGTTATTTATTAAAGAGCAATGAAATCCCAATAAGCCCCAAACAAATTAAAAATTAATAAACCGCCTGTTGCTTTAGGAACATATTTAAAGTATTTTAACCCTCCCTGTATTTTTAAATGTAATTAAATGAAATAAAATTCCCTTCGTTTTATTTACACACGGTTCCTAACTATGTTTTGTTACTCCCGGTCCTTAACTAGGCTGCCCAGTGACTCAGTGGTTATCCCCACTAATCAACCCCCAATAATTTATAGGCTACTAGTGTTTTATAGTTTAGTGTTTTTTTTAAAGGTGTGTGTTTTAATCCTTTTTAACCCCCGCTATGAACTGTGACTCCTCTCTAAAAACGCGATCTCTAAAACATTCACCCCGGACCCAAAAACAAAGATAACCCAAGAACCCGACCAGAACTCCCTCCTAGACCTCAGCAGCTAGCTAGCTAAAGCCTCTGTCGCTCTGCTGGAGCACTAAAACTAGCGACCCGGCAAAACGTTAGCCACCGTATTAG